>VWYK01079036.1:5374-22156 GCA_013399775.1 Semnornis frantzii | reverse complement strand
CTCCTGCTGGCCACAGCATTTTTAATCCAAGTCAGGATGCCATTGGCCTTCTCGTTCACCTGAGCACACTGCTGGCTCAAAAGTCAAAGTCTTCCCAGCCACTGACATTCCTATCTAGCTTTAGCAGTTTTCTTATAAGTGTCATTCTATTACTGAGTTTGCTAATACAGCTGCATTTCTGAGAAAATGGGATCAGGAAAACAAATAGATAAATTTTTAAAAAAAAATACAGAAATATTGAGCTCAGCTAAACCAAATCCACTCTAAATCAGTTTTTTTGGTCTTTAGCAAAGGATCCCTGAAGTCATAATTTTTCTAGCAGATCTTCTCATCTGGTAAATGCTTAGTGGGAACTCTGCATGACATGTTTACAGCTACCTTGATCCTCTCAAACTCTTCATGGAAAGAGCTCAGCAAGGAATGCTGTGGGTAGACTCCACTTTATGGTTGATAGGTTTTAGCCAACAGAGCAGAGACATTGTACTGCAAGCACTCCAGCTGAAGTTGGCGTGGGACTGAGTATTGTGTGGTCTCATGTGCCTATTTGTAGGGGTGGAGAAGGATTTTGCTCCCAGTTTTCCAGGGACTTTACTAAAGTTTGTCTCAAGGCTGAGGTCTGCAGATGCAGTGGCTGGTTCGAAGCCAAACCAACAAAAATGAGAGAGCTTAGTGTAGAAGATACATTCAACTAAAACATAATGGAAGGCTGCACTATTTTCAGTCTGTGAAATAGGTTTACTTAAAGCAACAACCTTCAGAAACAGAATTTCAAATAGTTAATAGAACAGCACATGCATTTTGTTTAGGTAGTACTTTGTTCTGAGCTGGCTTATTCTTTTTCATGTCTTGTTTGGGTTTGTTTTATTTTCCTTGTTTATTTGCTATATAGATTTGTGTGGCACAGATGAATGGATAGAGAGATCTTCTTTTTCCCTCAAAAAAAAAAAAGCAAGTTGCTAAAAGTAATGTAGCACTGTGGAAAATGTGCACTATCACATGCCAGGGAACCTCCTGGCTATCCCACATTCTAGAGAAGACCATTTTCAAAAAGAAAAGAAAAAAAAAACAGAGGAAAAAAAAAAAAAGAAAAAGCCATATGGGTAATGGTGAAAATCTAAGTAATAGGAACATAAAAGACAACTGCCACCAATTCCTCCCCTACAAGCTATGGCTCCTCAAAAACAGAACAGCTGAAGGCAGATGTTTTGTATAAGTAAAAGGCTGGAGGGCATTGGAATCACAATCTGGAGGACTTCACATATTCTAAGGCTCTCATCAATTTTATTTCTACATTTAAATCTTAATTTCCTTTTAAATCATTCTTGCTCTGCATTTGACCCAGTGAAACAACCAAAAAAAACCCCTCTGTATTTTGTAACATCTTTATATCTTCTTTCATGCACCAAGACAGATTACTTACATCAAGGCTAGGTACTTTTCCCCAGGTATTGCCCTGTGAATGTAGGTTGATGTAACTCATATGAAAAAAACAAACCACTGGATAAATATTAAACTGTTTCCAACAGTTTTCAATAAATTCCATTATCAGGATGTCTTAATAAACACACAGGAGAAAACAATATCCAAAAGAAAAGCTTTTCTCCCTATTTTTTCCTTTCCTATGTAATATTTTCTCTCCAATTGCAAACAATTGCAGCCTACCCTGAAGTTCCCTTTGATTCTAAAACTTGAAAGAACCCAAATCTGTAAAGATTCAGATAGGCATTTTCAGTGCTTTTTGGCTCCTAGCTTCTAAAAAGATCAATGGGAGTTAAGAGCTCAAATACTTTAGAACACAAATTTGCCCTTAGAAATCTGGCATGAGTGGCTGGTTTAGTTTTTCTGTGGGATTATACAATCATAGAGTCAAAGAATTGTCAGGGCTGGAAGGGACCTCGAGGATCATCTAGTTCCAAGCCCCCTGCCACAGGCAAGGGACACCTCACACTAGATCAGGTTGCTCAGACTCACATCCAGCCTGGACTTAAGGACAGCCAGGGATGAGGCTTCCACCACCTCCCTGGGCAATCCATTCCAGGATCTCACCCCCTTCATGCTGAAGAATTTCTTCCTAACATCCAATCTGAATCTATCCACTTCTACTTTTGCTCTATTCCCCCCAAGTCCTATCACTACCTGACACCCTAAAAAGTCCCTCCCCAGCCTTTTTGTAGCCCCCTTCAGATACTGGAAGGCCAAAATAAGATCTTGGAGCCTTGTCTGTTCCAAACTGTACAGCCCCAGCTCTCTTTATCCCATCCTCATATGAGAAATGCCCCAGCCCTCTGGTCATCCTCCTGGCCCTTCTCTGGACACACTCCAGTATGTCCATATCTGTCTTGTAACAGGGGCTCCCAAACTGGATCATAGAATATTAGAATAGTTTAGTTTGGAAGGGACCTCAAAGCTCATCCAGTTCCAATCCCCCACCATGGGCAGGGACACCTCTGACTGACACAGGTCACTCAAAGCCTCATCCAACCTGGCCTTGAACACCTCCAGGGAGGATGTGGAGCACAGAAGCACCACAAGAAAGTGATCTTTGATCACATTGGGTGCTTCTGTGGTCCACAACCTCCCTGGGCAACCTGTGCCAGTGTCTCACCACCCTCACTACAAAGAACTTCTTCCTAACATCCACTTTCAATCTCCTCTCTATCAGTTCAAACCCATTGCCCCTTGTCCTGGCATTACAAGACTTTGTTAGTAGTCCTTCCCTAGCCCTCCTGTAGCCCCCTTCAGACACTGGAAGGCCACTCCAAGGTCTCCTCGAATCCTTGTCTTCAAGGCAGGTGCCACCAGAGTGGAGTAGAAGGGGAGAATCACCTGCCTTCCCCTGCTGGCCACACTTCTGTTGACGAAGTCCAACACCAGGGAAGTCTGGGAAATTGTAGGCTTTTACATATGCCTGCAGTATCATTCACTTGGAACATGAGAAATAGTGCTGTGGTAAAGAAGAGCAAATGCCTACCCATAGGAAACAATATCTAACACTTAGCAGCTTGTAGATTCACAATACTCTCCTTACAGCTCCAGCGTGTTGGAACCAGGAGACTGCATAAAAATCTCAGTGTTGGCACTTAAGAAGTGTGACTGTCTTCATGTTTTCAAAGGCAGACTGAAAACACTGAATAAATGAATCCTCTAGGCTCAGGATATTAGAAGATAAGGCAAGCAGAGTCAAGAATTTCATTTTCATGTCACATTCTCATGATTTTTCAGCATTTCAGGTTTTCTTTTGCAGTGCTGTGGCAGAAAGGTCTAGCAGGATTTTCTCACCATCTTCTGCAGTGTTTTTTTTTTTTACACTGTAGGACCTGAGCTGATTTCTTCTGGGTTTTAAGTGAGGCTTTGTAAAGAATTTTTAAGAAAAAAGAACCTTAACTAAGATTTTTTTTTTTTTTCCATCTTCAGTTGGCAATCCTGTATCCCTGATCTGCAGAAGATGGAACCAGAAATCTGCACAAGATAGACATTAGAAACACTCAACAAAACAAATCTGCTCAGGGCTCATTAAAGAGCACATGAAATCTGAATTTGCATCATCTAAGCTGTAAAAATTGACAAGAAACTGAGAATTATTTGTGTGTGTGTATATATGTATTTAGTGACAAACCTACTGCTAAGTTCCCATACTTCACTCTGATTTTGTCCATGTTTTAGAGTGCAGCACCCATAGTAGTACCTTGATCAACCAAAATACTTAAATACAACAGGGGGAGGAAATAAAAGGCAATCAAACAGAACCATCAGATCTCTTCTCCCAAAACAACTTGCTCAAGAAAAATACAGTAAGCCCTCAGATTTGTTTCTGCTGCTGTAAAGCTCCTGCAGTTTTAGCCTGCTGTAATCATACAAATTCATCCATCAATAAACTTAGCTACTCTAAGTCTCATTCAAGAAAGCTCATTAAAAATACCTGGATGGCAGAGCAAAGCCAACAGCCTGCAAAGCAAACCCATTCTCCACAGATATCTTTAGAAGACCTAAACCACCTACACCATCCTGTCAAAAATTATGTTTTCTCATGAATTTTAAAACTGTTTTGTGTGGCAAAAATAATCACCCTTTGTGCCTGCAGTGCAGTGTTTATGTGTTTTCTCTTGTTCAGCTTTCCAGGCAGAAATAAATCATTGTCCCTGCAATTTTCTAGCAGTGCTGGTGTAGTTTTAGCCTGCGCAGAACTGCATCGCAGGAACACAAATCTTCTGGTTTGGGAAGTTAAAAGGGGAAAAAAAAAAAAAAGGACTTCTCATGAGGTTTCTGTTGTCAGCAGAAAGAAATTCACTTCAGGTGTTCAGTTGTAGCTGGCTTGATGCAGGATTTTTCTCATCCTTAATTTATTCCTACCACTTTAGTTTCAAAGCACCTTCACCTTCCAGGTTTTCCACCTCAGCTGTTAGTTACTCCTAGGGATGTGCTACTGTAAATAAGCTGAACCTGAACTTTTCCTGTGTTGGCTGAGTCTTCACTCCTCTCCAAAAGCAGTGCAGTTCTTTGTCAAGCTGTGGAATATTGCACATGGCCCCTGCACTTCATTAGTTTGATCAGTCATAACTGCAACACTTGATAGAGAGCTTGTCACTGTTGGGTTATACAGGATGGAAAATATGTTGTGTGCATTACTGACTTTGCAATGACAAAAAAACAAAACAAAACAAAACAAACAAACAAAACAACAAACCCCCCAAAAAAACACAAACAAACAAACAAAAGCAACAGCAATAAATGAAGGTTCTATGCCAAAGCCCACAAATGCAGAGGTCTTGAGCATTTAAAGTCATGTAAGAGGACCCACTGCTTTCACTAGGAACCTTTCTTTGCAACCCTTGCAACAAAACATTTTTGTACATTGTTTAAAATGGCCAGATATGGAGAAAATCTCAACTTCATATCCATTGCATTCACTAAGCATCAGCACTTCAAAGGAGAAAGACCATTAGTATTGCCCATGGTGCTCTCATGCATGTCAAGTGGACTTTTTATTTTCACCTTACCCTAAAGTCATATTCATCCCTGACCTAGGCTGGAAACCCACCTGCAGCACAGCTGAATGGAGTGGCCACTTAATGATCTGAAGTTTGTAAGTCTTGCAGGGCTGAAACCTCACCAATAACTGCTTTCCAGGAATTCCATCAGAGGATGCTAATCTAGGACAGGTCATGCAATGCCACAGAAACATGGCTGCTAGTTGTAGTCACCAAACATCTACTAAAGAATAAAAAATACCCTCTACCCACTCAGAAGTTAACCACTTCTGACATATACATCAAATGTAATCATGTCTCAACAGCTACTGCCATTCACTTATTTCTTCTACTAAAAATGTTGTTTCTGAACCTTAGATAGAGTTACTACCACACAACCCAAGGCTACAGTGACCTTTTTAGGTGTCTGTAGGCCTTAAATGAGCTCAACCATAAGAAAATATGATTCCATTAGAGCCACAATGCAAGTAAGTTTCCTAACAGTTTTGCTTTGGTCCCATTATGATATCCTCTCAGTCCTTCTAAGAAGTTTAGTCCTTCCTCCTCTCTGTTACATTTATTGGCTTTAAATAGTTCTGCTAACGTTCCCCAGCATCATCTTGTAATTGTGGTTTCCCCAGGTTTTACACATTAAGCTAGATTCACATCTACCCCTAAGAGAGAGAACCAAAGCAGCTCTAAACAGTCCTGCCTTCCCCAGCTGTGTTACCAAGGCTGTGGTAAACTCACACAGCTGCAGGTCTAACACTGTCTGCACTAACAATTGATTAGGAAAGTTCTCTACCACTTTTCATCTTCTTCCTACCTGACCTCTGGAAGATAGATATTAGGTGTCTGTATGTCCTATAGAATTATAGAATCACCCAGGTTGGAAGAGACCTCCAAGCTCATCCAGTCCAACCTAGCACCCAGCCCTAGCCAATCAACCAGACCATGGCACTAAGTGCCCCAGCCAGGCTTTGTTTCAACACCTCCAGGGACAGTGACTCCACCAGCTCCCTGGGCAGCCCATTCCAATGCCAATCACTCTCTCTGTCAAAAACTTCCTCCTAACATCCAGCCTAGACCTGCCCTGGCACAGCTTGAGACTGTGTCCCCTTGTTCTGTTGCTGGGTGCCTGGCAGAAGAGACCAACCTCACCTGACTGCAACCTCCTTTCAGGTAGTCGTAGACAATAATGAGGTCACTCCTGAGCCTCCTCTTTTCCAGGCTGCACACCCCCAGCTCCCTCAGCCTCTCCTCACAGGGCTGTGCTCCAGAGAGGACCTTGCTTTTCAGCAGCAGGGTTTTCATGAGGGTCCTGTGAACCTTTCAGGAAGTGTTATGCTCTGTGTAATTGATTCTTTTCACAAATACCCTCTACCAAATCTCCATGTCCTTCTGAAATAACATCTTCAAAAACAGAGTGCCACAAACCGTGCTCACAGTAGGTTTTCTTGCTTAATAATACCAGAGTTTGCATTTTGCCATGCAGATTGTAAACTGTGCATTTATAACTTCACTGAAAACAGCAGAGCAACATACCACTTGTAGCTGTTTAGAGTGTTAAAAACACAGACCCTACAATAAGGTAGCAGGTGGAAATGTCTAAGTGTCTCACTTCAAACAAACAAACAAGAAAAGATATTTGCAAATATTTTAACTGGAAGCTCAGATATGTGAACTACTACGTAATTAAATATTGCCAAGAGACCACCTACTATTCACAAGAGCATAAGAACACTGCTGCTGACTTCAGGAGGAGCAAGATAAGGCTTTTTAGGTTACGATACACCAGTCTACTGAGCAAGGGCCACACTCTGAAGGTAGTCAAATACCTCCTCCAAGCTGCTGTTCTGATGAGCGTGAATAGATCACATTAACTCCAGTGCAATACACATGCTTTACACTTCTCAGAATAGCATCTGCTTCTTTTATGTGTATGTGTGCACCTCTCACAAGTATTTGGGCAGGGAACCCTTGGGCAATAATATTTTAGAAGAGCTTTTGTTGGCTATATTTATTTTTCAAGCATGTACAGGTGTGAGAGGTGGAAAGGTTTGGCTTTTAAAGCCAAAACTTTCCTCATTTGCACACCTGCACTTCTCTCTTAATATCAGTAAATGCTGAGAGCCTGTAAGTGTCACTGCTGTGTGATTCATGGTAATACTTAGCATTTACTAGCCCTGTGCATTGACTAAGCTAATCAAAACTAAGTAATGTGTAGCACTATCCAACTGGCTAAAACTAAATTGCATCAAATTCTTCCCCTTTTGAAGTCAGAGTTCATTGTTCCAAATGTGGGTGTTGAGAAGCTTAGGCTTGGTTATAGACCAAGTATAACTACAGCACTGACCAGGGCAGAAAAGGAATTCAGCTCCCCTGTTCTCTGAACATTCTTCCTTCCCAGTCCTCAAGGAACCACATTGGATGAAATATTGGACAGTCTTCTCAATCAAAATTTCAGCATCACACCTGCTGTTTTACTGCATTCAGCAGCAGCCAGCTCATCAATACACACCAAATCTATGTCACACCCCTCTCCCCACCCGGGGTTCCCCTGTGATGTGTATGTGAATCACTGAGTCACTCACACTACATTGTCAAGTGGCTGCACTGTGATACTAGGGCTTTCTTGGGCTTGGGGTTAGAGATAAGTGGCATATGTGATAACACTTCATACTTGTTGATTAAGCTCTGGTATCACACTGGATAATGTTCCTTCTATCTGAAGTTGAATCATAGTTTTACTGCTCAGAGAACATGAATTCATTTCCGTGTCCCATCTGGCCAAACAGAAGGGATTCTTTAGTTTTCATGGCATTTTCTACTGTTGAATCATATGAAACCAGAACCATGCAGGAACAAATGCAACAAACCAACCTGCCACAAACCTTCTGATGAAGAAGAAAACACTGAGCAAGGAAAATCTGCCACCCTTGGAAGAAAGGGTTCGATAAGGGGCAAAAGCAAATTTCTTACCCAATTTAGGAAGAGCATGCAAAAGTAATGAATTATGAAGGCAATATCTGAGATTAAAGGTTAAAAATGTAATTATTTTGTATGCCTTGCTTGTTCCTAGTCAGTATTACAGTCTGAGATTCCCTAATCAACGAAACAGGTCCATTCGTGATGCAAAATTAATTGATTGGAACAACTTCGCACAGGTTCTGTTGATTTGTGCTGCCTGCAGTCTGCTGATGCAAGCGTGCCATCAAGTGGTGGAAGAGGAAAGAACTTGGCAGAGGGCTGCTCCTCTAGATCAAGCCTGTTAGAGACCCAGAGTCCCCCAAAATGCCACTTTTTTATCTCTAAATAATAAGTGACAGACATTGAGATGCTACCATAACACCGGGTGGGGAAAAGCTCTGTGGCTTTGGTTCCTGGGAACATAACTGCAAGGGCAAATGTCTGTTAATTCACACTTACAACACACTTACATAAAACCCTGACTTTTTAAAGTTTGCCAAAGGCCCAAATTAGCGCACACCATGGGGCATGTCCCAGAGAACAGAACAGAGCAGCTCTCTGACTTGTTCAGAGAGATGATGCTGGTTTCAGTGCAGCTCAATTCAGCCCAGAAGGGGAGCTGTCACTGTCAGCTAGGACCTGCTGGTAGTGTCTGGTTGGTGAAAAGTCCTGTACAGCAAAATGGAGGCACCAGGAGATGCTTGATTGTCCTCATGTGTGCTGGAGCTGATGAGTTAGGTTCAGAAATGCCTGATTTGTGTCAGAGATACAAAGGGATTCATTTAGCTTTATGAAGAATCCTTGCTAGAGATTTCAGAGGGATCTATACCTCTATGCCAGACCACTGCAGTATCTCAAACCTGAGTGCACTGAGCCCTGTGCTGCTCTGGGGAAATTTGTTTTACAGCAGCTTTGATGCTGGGTCCTTTTGTTGTTGTTGTTTCTTTGTTTGTTTACATTCAGTAACTTAGCAATGGAATCATAGAACAGGTTAAGTTGGACAGGACCTTAAAGATCATCTAGGTTCATGTGCAGGAACACCTTCCACTAGATCAAGTTGCCCAAGGCCTTGTCCAACCTCAAGCACCTCCAGGGAGGGGACATCCACAACTTCTCGAGGCACTGGAACAAGTTGCATAATCACCCCCATAGGCAAATTTTTTCTCCTAATGACTAATTTAAATGTAGCTTCTTCCCTCATTCCTCATCCTGTCACGTCATGCCTTCGCAAAAAGTCCCTCTCTAGCTCTCCTGTAGCCCCCTTCAAATACTGGAAGGCTGTTCTAAGGTCTCTCCAAAGCCTTCTCTTCTCCAGGCTGCAGAAACCCAGCTGTCTCAACCTCTCAAATTTAAGTATATATAAGGCAAAGCTCATTCTTTAAGAGTTTCTAAGGCATCTGCACTCAGTAGAATTACTAAAAGTTAGCTTTCCCTATTAGGCAACAAGCCTCAGGGCATACCAGTATATACTCTATTTATATATATATATATTTACACGCACATATGTATGTTTATGGCTAGGTGTAGTGGATGTGGGACCAGGAGCATCATACAGCTGATAGTTTTCAAACTACCCTGCATATATTTGCTCTTACCACGTATATTTATATATATATCACTAAAATTATAACTGAATTTCTAGCTCTGGTGTGGCTAATCAGCAGATATTACTCTATGCAGAACTATTTCTAGCCAATTGCACTTGTTCCACATTTTCAGTGTTTGCTTGATAGAACTGTGATGAATGCATCATTTTTTTTCACCCTCCATCTTAATTAGAACTTTCCAGTATTTGCTGAATGAAATAAGAAGAGAACTCAAAGGCTGATGAAGTGTGAGCATAAAGCATTTTAATACATCTCTCCACTGTGAATAACAATAACAGTCTGCTTGGCTAATGTTCAGGTAAAGATTCTTAAAAATCATTGAGACAAAGTTACCTTCCAAGAATAGGCTGAATTTCAAATTGTGATGACCTTAAACTTCTCTCTCAAACAAATCTTCACCTGGATGCTGCCTGATGCCAAACACATCCCAGCACAGCCTGTGTCTTTCATTGAAAAGAGAAAGAAGTAATTAAGTTGTGTTAGAGTGCAGCTCTGTAAGACAAGCAGGGTGGTTAGAGGGTAAAAGTCACAGCTGTGTCAAAGCAGATATTTGAAATAAAAGAGTCAGAGAAGTGCTTCGGTTGGAAAAGATCTTCAGGATCATTGAATCCAACAGTCACTTTATGGGCTTCTGAAGAGAGAGTGGAATGAAGAAAAGCTAGGCATCGGCTGGGTATGAACTTGGCTTTTACCTCGTTGTGCTGAGGCTCCAAGGATGCTGCAACATCCCGCAGCAAGCAGCTTTAATATTGTGAAGCACTCCTCACTGACCACAGTTCAGTTGCTCCATGAATGTTCATTGGAAGAAGGATGCCTAAGTCTCATAAATGTTACCTTTGAGATGGCTGTCAGAGGTGAGAAATGAATCACAAATGAACCCAGAATCCTGCAAGCTACATTCTGCATTTAGGTGCAGGGTGTCTGAACACCCTCACTGGCCAAGAATTTCTTCCTCATCTCCAGTTTCAATCTCTGCTCCTTCAGCTCAAAGCCATTGCCTCTCATCCTGTCACTACATGCCCGTGTCAAAAGTCCCTCCACACCTCTCCTCTACAGATACTGCAGGATCTGAGGCCTCCTAAGGTCTCCTTGAAGCCTTGTGCAGGCTGAACAGCCTCAGCTGTGGCAGCTCGTCCCAGAGGGGCTCTGGGCAGTAACAGGGCAGTGTCCTCGGAGGCCTCGATCAGAGAGGGAGTGCAGGGCATGGGCAAGGTGACTCAGCTGTAGGTCAGGGCCTGAGCCTGTCTCCGTGGCTGCTTGTCCTGCTGGTGGCCTGGCCAGCATGACAGACCCACAGTCGGGGCCTGTGTGATGAGCTGTGGAGTCCTCTGTCCCCCTCTGTACCCGGGAGCAGCCCAGGCTCCCTGTAAGCAGGCCTGGGGAGGATGCTTCAGGTAGGTAACTGGAAGGAGCCTTCCCCGGCCCTTCAGAGGGTGCAGGCTGAGGAAGTGCTGTGCTGGCGGGTGCGGTGCTACCTGCGGCGCTGCTTTTGGCTGGAGTGGCCTCCCCGTGGTCACTCCCGAGCTCCTGAGGCGCTGCCGTGCAGCAGCCAGGAGGGCCAGGCTGTAAGCAGGGCACAGGCTCCGTGGGGCTTCTGGGGAATGCCGAACCAACGGCGCCCGCCCTGTCGTAGGTCCGTGTGCTGCCGGTGCTCAGCGGAGGTTCAAGCAGGGACACCCTTGTAATCACGGCGGGAATCTCTGGCCTCAGCCTTTCAGAGGCGTGGGGCCAGGCTGTGTGGGGCTGAGCAGGGCACCGCCCCCGCCCCGGTCCCGCAGCCTTTGGCCGAGCACTGGCCCTGGTCCTGCAGCCTTTGGCCGTGTGCCTCCACTGCCTGGCTGCTGAGTCTCCTTCCTGTAGCTGCAGGGCCAGGCCGAGCTCTTGACTCCCTGGTTGTGGACCCACCCATAAGCAGTGTCCAGATGGGAGAGCTCAGCTCAGCTGGCAGGCTGTGTGGGGTGCCCACCTCATTAGCAGGGCGTGGGTCGGGATGCCCCCAAATCAGAGAGGAGGCTCTGTGGGCCTTTGGGACCAGGGCTGCCCTCTAAGTTACGGCCTGCTCAGTACCCTGGCATCCCAGGCACTTTGCAACGCCAGCAGAGGCATCCAGCCTCTCTGGCCACTGCTTTCCATGCCCAGATTGATTCACCCATGGTGCCCACCTCAAAACCTGGCTCTAGCACCTACTGGAAACCTGGGGAGAGTGACAACCCTATAATAGGAGTGCTAACCACAATCTCCACAGCCATGGTGGAAAAAAAGCAATAGGCAGCCTGCAGGTCCCACATCCAGCAAACAAGGTATTTGTACTCTGGAGGTGCTCCACATGCCAACTTATGCTCATTGCACGACAGGAAAGGGACTACATGGCATTTGTGGGACATGTAACATGTTCAGTTTGTGCAGTTCCATTTGCTGGAACTTTTCTGTTTGTTCCACAGGTTCCAGGCTGGGGTTTGTTCCTGTTCTTCAGGTTTCAGTTTTCTCAGGGCTCAGGTGGTTTTCATGGCTGGGACTCTATTTGCTGATTATCTTTTCTTTGTTCTGTTCCCTTTGTGTGCTCTGTTAGCCCTGCAAGACCACCTCAAGCCAGGAATGCAGAGGACCTAAAGGAATTACTCCATTACATTACAGCACCACAGGTGATTATAGCATCAAAGAATGTCAGGGGCTGGAAGGGACCTCAAAACATCATGTGGTCCAGCTCCCTGCCAGAGCAGGATCACCTAGACCAGATCACACTGGAATGCATCCAGATGGTTCTTCAGTATCTCGAGGGAGACTCCACAACCTCCCTGGCCAGCTGCTTCCAGTGCTCTGTCACCCTCACAGGGAAAAAAATCTTCCTCAGGTTCACATGGAACCTCTTATGCCTCAACTTCCACCTACTGCCCCTTGTCCTGTCACTGGGCATCACCGAGAAGAGCCTGGCTCCATCTTCCTGGCACTTGCTTCTTACATATTTATAAACATTAATGAGGTCACCCCTTAGCTTCGTCCTCTCCAAGCCCCAGCTCCCTCAGTCTCTCCTCATAAAGATGTTCATCTTCCTTAATCATTCTTGTAGCTCTGTGCTGGACTCTCTCTGGCAGCATCCTAACCTTCTTGAACTGTGAGTCCCAGTACTGGACACAATACTTCAGATGAGGCCTCACCAGGGCAGAGTAGAGGGGAAGGAGAACTTTCCTCAACCTACTGATCACAGTCCTTCTAATACACCCCAGAATGGCACTGGCCTTCCTGGCCACAAGAGCACACTGCTGGCTCATGGCCATCCTTCCATCCATGAGGACTCCCAAGTCCTTGTCCCCTTCACTGCTCTCCAGCAGGTCAGTGATGAGTAAAATCAGGCTAGAGGTGAGAAAAAGAACAGGAAACACACAAAAGCTGGTATGGTTTGGATGTTCTCAACACATTTTCTTGTTTAGTCACACCAAGAGATGAAAAAAGGTGGGTCTGGAAGGTGAGCAGGAACAGCAGGTCCCTCCACCACAGCAGAAACCAGAGGGAGCGAATTCTTTCCCCACCAACACCAAAAATCAGCAGACGGTTGACATTTCCTACAGAGCCACTAAGACCCTTTTCCTTCAAAGGCATCTGGAGGGTTCCTTGTGCAAACATCTGCAATAAGGAGCTGCCTCAAAACTCTGCTTTCCCCCACCACGTGCATGGTGCAGAAGGTGGAAGATCTGCATGTGTGGAAGGTGGGAGAACAGACTGCCAGCTACAGGAACATGAACACCAGCAGCTTCGAGCTGCCTCATGAGGCTGAGATGGTACCTGGCCCAAGTTTGCCCCTCATTCTTTTCCGCACAGGCATGAACCCTTCAGAAGAACCACAGGCAGACCCAGAGCTGTCTCTACCAGTTCTGTGGGTGATTTATAATTAAAAAGGCAGCCCTGGGCGTGTCAGCAGGGACTGAGGACAGAGAGCAGGCCAGCAGCCCCTGCCCCGGGGCCGCTAGGACAGCACAGTGCGTCTGACGATCCGCCCCTCCTTGTCGATGGCAAAGTTGTAGTTCTGGGGGTTGTCCAGGCACTCCTCGATCCGTGCCTCCAGGTTCTCAGGGGTGATGAAGGATTTGGCTTCCTCCTGAAAGGGGACAAGTAGCAGCTCTGAATGCATGGCAGCTGTGGCATCTCAGAAGGCTCCAAGACCTGTCCAAGGAAACCTTTATTCTCTCCCTCAGGATTATTCCACCCTCTTTTTCCAGCTCTCGCTCAGGCTCCCTCCCATCCACACAATGCCAACACTTCTGGAAGGTGCTAACACTTGTGTTCCCAGTTCCCAGTATAAAGATCTCTGGAAAATAATCCCACAGCTTCCACCTCACTCCCACCAGCTGCCAACAAATCCCTCACAGTGACTGCTGGCAGTGCTGCTCCCAAGAGGCACCAGCAGCTCTAACCTGCAACTGGAGAATTTCCTTCTCCTTCTCCTTCAGCATAGCCTCCATCATGCTGGCCCTGCTCTCTGCAGCCTGTAACTTCTGCCTGTTCCGCTCTTCCTCTTCTTTCCTGAGTCTTTCCTCTCTGTCACAGAGAAAGGAAAACAAAATGCTCTGCAGAGTAGCACCTCAACACACAGCCAGGAGCCATGCTGGGCAGGAGAGTTTGTGCTGTCCCCAGTGTGGGGACTAAGGCAATCACCCGTGTCCTACAAGAGAAAAGCAAACACAAAAGCTTTCCAAAGCCTTTGTGCTGTGAGCCCAAGACCCAACAAGGTCTGGTTGTATTTGGGAGCTCTGAGTTGGAGCACACAATTCCTCCAGCAGGAACCGCACGTGGAAGCTCGAGCACTTTGTGATGGACCGAGGGACAGCTAATGGGGACAAGACAGAGTGGCTTTTCCCCATCACCTTCTCCTGATTTTGAGATTAGGGAGATCCTGCTTTTATTGGAAGCACTGACATGCTCTGTGTCTGACCTGAGGACAGCTCCCTTGGAAGGAACACCAGAAAACTTCTCCTGATGACACCTCCACAGGAGCGCGGTACGACCTCCAAAGCATGGTAGTGCTGCAGATGTGGCTGGGTGTATGCAGGTTTATTTTCAGGAGGTCAATGTTTAGGTCAACTGTAGAAGTGATGCCTGACTCTAAGTGCCCCAGGTGTTGAACTCAGTTGTGCACAAGCAGGAGGCAGAGGGAAGGGCAGGATGCTGACCTGCGTGCCCGCTGCCGTGCGTTCTCCTCATCGTTCCAGGCCATCAGGCGCTGATGCTCCTCCATCAGCTCCGCCGACCCCTCCTGGGGCAGGAGAGCCTCCCGCCTCTTCTGCAGCACCTCGGCCCTAAACTCGGCCCTGCCAGGAGGGAGGTCACTGACCTCCTGCCCAGGGCTGGGCACCCAAGAGGTTCTCCCGAACCTGCCCCATAGCAGAGCCAGCTCCACCACCCTGGCCCTTCCCTACCGCACAAGAACCTGGGGCCCAGCCACCCCGGCCCAAGGTGGTCCCAGGCCCCTCACACCTCCCATGCCCCACAGCCCTATACCCAAGCCCCTGCATTATAGCTACCCCATATTCAGTTACCTGCCCCACAGGAGCCTCACAATCCACCTTTGCCCCACAGCAACTCCGCACACACTCAGTCCCCTGCCCCACGGCCAGTCAGTTCCTCAGCCCTCCCCTACCCCATGGCACCCTCACAGCCATACACCCAGCCCCTTGTCCCACAGCAGTCTCAGCTCCCTTGCAGGTACCGGAGGGCGCCGAGGACCAGCCGGTGCTGCCGGTATCGCTCGGTCACCACCAGCAGCTCCTCAGGGTCGACAGGCGGCGGCACCTTCAGCCGCGACGCCTTGGACTTGGCGGGAGGGGCATACCGCGTCTTGCGGCCCCGCGCCGGGACCAGCCGTGGGCCCCAGACGGGGCCCGTGCCGGGGCAGAGGCCAAAGCCGGGGCCCGGCCGAGCAGCGGGGCCCAGGGCGGCAACCAGAACCTGCCCCGGCAGACAGCGCCTCAGCGCCGGCAGCATGGCAGCGGACGACCCGCGGCACCGGACGTGACGTAGCGGAACTGCCCCGCCCCAGGGCACGACGGGAGAGGGAGCGAGGCTTGGCGGGAAGCGCAATCACAATTCCTTCCAATCCGTCTGGAAGAGACCCAGGGCTCAGCCTGTCCCGGGGCACAGCCTGTCCCAGCGCTCGGCCTGTCCCAGGGCTCGGCCTGTCCAGCCTTCGACCCGGCGCGGGGCTGTCAACACTAAGCCACGTCCCCAAGCACTAGGTGGTGCGGGGACACCGGGCCTCGGGAGAAGAGACTCCCATGGGACACGGGATCACCACGGGACAGGGAATCACCCCATGGAGTATCCCTGGGACAGGGAACACACCCACGGGAAACTCGTGGGACAAGAGATGTCCTGCGGGACAAGGAACGCACCTACGGGAGCCCCCCTGCCAGGACCTGCCCCAGGTCCCTCGCAGTACAGGGAACTCCCCCCATCCCGCGGACACCCGTGTGGCACGGAACACTCGTCGGACAGGGAATCCTCCCGGCACAGACGCAGCCCTGCGACGTGTGGCACCTGCCCGGGACACGGCACCCCGCTGGACACATAACCTCCCCCACAGAAGACAGCACCCTACAAGACACAGCCCCGCCGTGGGACACAGCCCTATCCCCGGGACGTGGCACCCCACTGGAGACGGCCACCCCACATGCGGGACACGGACACCCGTTGGTCACGCACAGAAACCTCCCCCTACGGGACAAAGACACTCCCGCCACGGGACATATACCCACGGGAGACATACATTCGTGGGACACAGCGCCTCACACAGCCCACCGGATGGGACAAAGACACACACACCCCCCACGGGCCGTGGCAGCTCCTGGAGACAGAGACGCACCCACGGGTCACGGGCGCCTGTAGGACAAGACCCCGACCCCAGCACACACCCACGCGGGACCCTCCCCGCTAGACCGGCATCCCCCCTCCCCGCGACAGTCGCCAGCACTCGGCACGGTCCCCCGGAGCCCTTTTATTGCTCGCGGGGGCCTGTTTGGTCACTCCCGGTGGCACGTGGGACCTGTCGGTCCCGGGTGGGGTCAGTCTGCTCCAGGCGTGGTCTGTCGGTCTCGGGTGGGTGCTACCAGTTGGTCCCGGGGGTCGGTCGGTGCCTCTCAGCGCAGCGCAGCCCCCTGCGGGGAGCGGGCCGGGAGTCGGTAGCTCTCCTGCCCCGGTGCCCCCCAGGCCGCTGCCGGGCCTCCCCCAGCCCGGTCCCCGCCCAACCG
>VWYK01079033.1:1900-12843 GCA_013399775.1 Semnornis frantzii | reverse complement strand
TTTAGTAAGAAGTAACCTATCAAGAGCTTGGGTTTTGTTTCATATATGAGAAAAATAGCTGTTCACTTGTGCTCCCATTCTCTGTTGTATATATGTGAGCTGAATCTTGACTGCACAGCTGCCAAAGGGAACTGAAGGATGTTGAGCTCTTGACTGAACTCCAGGTTGTACTGCACTCCAGCTTTGCTCTCTGTCAGAACTAAATTCCTCCTTTTGCTTCCATCACAACTTAACTGTCCCTCTCTCTTATTACTACTTCAGCTACACACAAGCACTTCTATCATCCTTCTCCCCCTTACCTCCATCTATGGCACTCAGGGTTCTCAGTTTTTTTGTTCCCATTCCTTGTCACTTCTTCTTAAAAATATATACTCTGCATTGAGACCTCTTCATAGAAATGTCTGTCAAAATAAACATGCAGTGGTCTTTCTGTCCTCAAAAATGAATGTGTGCCAAAATGTACCACTGACCAAACTGCCTCTCTGACCAGATCTACCTTTCACTTTATCTTACAACTCACTTGAAACACCTCATGTCCTCGAGACTGCCACTTTTGCTCCTTCAACTTTATTTATGATCCCCTGTTAGTACATTTAGAAACCTGTTCATCTAATTTTGTAAATCATTCTTAAATTTTTGTGTTGTCTGATACTTGCTGGCACAATTTGCCCTGTGGAGATGAACAATTTCTCTAACTCCGCAGAGGACTAATTGTATTTCCCAAAGTTGCCTGTCATGTAAGTGCTCCTGAGTGAAAGGAAAGACTGGAAACTTTCCAGTTATCTAGGTTTAATGTCACCCCCACTAGTAAAACTATATTGGCAAGCCCAAAGGATTAGAGCTGTGTGCATCTTTAGGAGAAAAGACCTGCAACCCAACAAAGATGCCTATTGCAGTTTTTGTTCCTTGTGCAAGCCTCAGCTTGCATTTCCAAAATGTATTTTTAATCTGGACAACTTTAGAATGTTAGCAACTAATGGGACATAATTTACTTTTCATTGTTCTCTGCTGAAAGTTCCTAAGTTATTAAAATTTCAGCCGATGTCAAAACTAAACTAAACAAAAACAAAAAAAACCCCAACCAAACAAAAAAACCCAACAAACAAACAAACAAACAAAAATCCCAAACCCAAAAATAACAAAAAGAACCAGGATACTGAATTAATTAAACAAAATAAGTCCAGTGTTGTATCATTGAAGTCTGTGTCTGTTTGTTATACCGGTAAGAAAGATTACAAGCACATAAATAATCACCCATTAAGCCAGCCTAACTTCATACCCTAAAGTGCTTTACAAAGGTGAAGAGATGCTTAAATACACTTCAATAGACACTGCTATATTTATTTACAGGTAAGGAAGTCAAGAAAGATATTAGTTACCTTCCCAAAGTTCATACAAATGTCAATGGCAGGAACTAGCCTCCTGATTGTCCCGTCTAATTCGGTATCTGTGGGACCATGCTTTAGTAATCAGCACTGTTTTCAACTATGCTTTTTAACCTTGCATGTAAGTCATTTGATTACCTTTCCTATGGAGATATATGGGAAATCTATACATCGAAAAAATCCAGCAATTGATGTTTGTAAAATGCACAGCTACGCTGGTAAAAAAAGACAATAGAAAATATAGTCTGGCTGGCTGGACTGGTTCTTCTCCTCACACACTGCACACACAAGCAGCCAATATCTGGAGAATAAGTTAGATAAAGTGATATGGCCCAGATCTAATTCTTTCCTCAGACCTACATTTACAGATTTGCCACACCTCAGTGGAAATAACACATTGATGTATACAAGTGGAAACTTTTAGAAGAGGCATTGGTGCGATGAGAGATGAGGCATCTGTTTTTAATCACATTTTATTTTTACAGCTCCAAACTACTGTGCAACAAAGATCCTACATGATTTTTGTCAAATATTTGGGAAATCATCATCATCAGACCTACATAATCTCATGCAAAACTTGAGTAAAAGCAATAGTTAGGAAGATCCTTGACTTTCCTCTTCTTAACACAAGTCCACTTAGTCTATCAGATTCTCGAAAGCACTTATTTTCAATGGAGATCTCTAATATTGACTGTTTCTATAGTCTAAACCAAATTAAAGCCTCAAAATTATTCCAGGATAAAATTCCAAATTGCAAGCCTGGTCAAAGGACCTGCTGCTAAAGGCACTCCATCAGTTGCACTTAATTCACAGACAAAAAAGAAAAAAAAAAAAGAAATTAAGTGCTTTAGACTCAGTGCTTATGCCTGAATGCTGATCGGGGCCTCTGGTTTCCTGAGATGCACAAAAGAGGAAGAAAAGTTGTAAATCTGAAGCTCGTTCTCGTTCATAGTAGTGCTGAAAGGTTCAGGGCAGAGTCACAGGGGTTAGCACTGGGAAATAGTTTTTGCATTAACTTTTCTCTTTCCATATCTTTTCCTCCTCTAGAAAAAGATGAGAAAAGAACAAACATTTCACAGGCACAGGTAAGTGATTTTTTTTTTTTTTTTAAGATACTAATTGTTAAAGTAGGTCTACTTCAAAAACTGCTTTGAAACTCACTGATTTGTCCTGGTTAGTGTTTTTATTTACATTGTCACACCACTTTTGGTAACCTAGCCTTTCAAGAATAGTTGTTTTCCAACCGGGACTGTACGCAGCTGTGCGGTGCCTCATCTCTGCCAGCTCTCCGTTCTCCCTGTAGCAGCAAAGTGGGAAAGACAACATTCCCCCCTGTCTTGCTGCCATACACAGGCAAATAATAGTAAACGTGGCCCAAGGTGATCCTGCCAGGCCAGGTCACGCAGCATTGCTTTGGGTCTGCAGATCACTGCTGTTCTACAAAAGCCTTGCAAACTCCTCTTTCCTCTTCTCATCATCTGCCAAGCCCACAGCAGGAAGCACATCGATGTTTGCACAAGACTTAAAAGCCAGCTCCTTCAATCTCATTTTCTAACCTCCCCTTGCATACCTCCTGCAATTCACTTCTCTCTTTCTCCTCCCGTTGCTGAGAAGTAGACAGAGCTTTAAATAGCAGTAGGGAGGTATTGATTGGTTCAAATTTGGACTCATGTACAGACTCATAAAGGTTTACTAGGGCAAGAATCGACAGCCTACCCCACAATGTTTATAAATAGTTTTCTTTTTCAAGAGCAGACCATATTTTATTTATAAATGTTATCATCCCATCCACTGTGATAAAGCAGTAAGATCAGCTATATTTGTGTGACAGTGATTTTTTAAGAGGTGTCTCAAATGTTTCTTGAAAATTGAGCTGATTAAAATCACAGACTACAGAGCACTCAAATTGCTCATGGAAAAAAGGCATTTTTTTGCAATTATTTGGGGAGAGGCAACATCATTATGACCAAATTGCAACTGGAAATTTGTTACATGAGAAAAAATAAAGCTCATCTACACATAAGTCTTTTTAAAACCTTTTATGAATGTGACGTGGCATTTCTGTCTCCAAAAGCTAGCTATGTCCGTGACCTTATTTTACTAGTAGTTTTATTATCCTTTCTGTATGGACACTGTTCATGTTAGTGTAGTATGGATGCCAGTTAAACTGCTTTGATTTTGCTCTGCATTAGCAGTGGAATATATTCCCTTTTTTTGGCTAACTATACATTAGAATAATTATACTACCATTACACTATATGTAATTTCACTACCGTTATTTTGTTATCATTTCTCTTTCGTGCATAGATGCAATTTGAAGGGCCACAAAAACTTAACTGTGTCTAAATATATCACTTAAATCAGGCTCAGTAACATTCAGATTGCTGAAATTGTTCTTTTAGGAGTAATAGAGTACATTGAAAGAAGTGCAGAAAGTGGGATCTTGCATTTATTTATGAAAAAATTGATATATTAGTAAATTCAACACTACATTACCTATACATATAATTATTTGTTACACTGTACCTAACTGAAATATTGTTTAATGTAAATCCTCCAACTATTTTAATATGTGTAAACATTTACTTGCCTTATGAAAATCAATTACATTGATTGTTAAAAGCACAGGTTATCTTAATTTATGCTTTAGAATATAGTTTTTTAAGAGCGAGTGGTAATTTCCAGTGGCATTGGCTCTGTTTTGCCTGAGAGCCATAAAAGTTATCCATTAACCATTTTTTTTTTTCCATCTAATCTTTGTTTTCTCAGTATTCATGAAAGCCTAGGAACTGGCACCAGATTTATACAATATTGTTTCCTTAGAAACTTCTCAGACTTGTGTGTGCACCCTCTGAAAGCAGCTGTGAGGCAAGACTCTGAGCTACCATGACAAGAAGACTCACCTGGCGCCCATTTCTTATTGCCTGTCTCTGTGTTTGTCCTTCCGCAGTCCCAGAGCGCCTCTCCCAAGCAGAGGAAGCAGAGTGTCTTCACCCCACCCGCCCTCAAAGGTACTGTGCAGGTACTGTCTCAGCCCTTGCCCCTGGCCCCGTGTCCTCTCTAGCAGAGGAAACACCAGCATTGTCAGCAATAACTACTCTGTTCCTGAGCAACAGCACAGCTGGAAAGGGCTTCATGCTTAGCCACTGATCTTCCAGTACTTTGAAGTGACTATATGGCACTGACCATCTGTCCTCATCACAGGATCTTGCACCACTGGCAATTTTTCTTTATTTTAATAGCTTCTTTAATTGCCAAGTCTTGATATTTTTATTAGTTTGATATAGCAAATAATTCAATGTCAAGCTTTGAAGAGAGCTCCTTGAATATGTAGATTTTACGAGTGCTGGCCTCATACTGCTGTCTATTTACCTCCCTTTCCAGGCAACTGTGAAAGGAAGAATAGCCAATGTTTAGGGCTCGGTGTCTGACCATAGAAAGTGGGGAGACTTTCTTGTAAGAAATGAAAAATCTCTGTAAATATTAAAAGGACTTGCATGCTTTTCAGGAATGAACATAAAAACACAGAATATTACCTGGAATCAGAATAGCTTCATTCTAGCCTTGTTCCTCAAATAACCTTGAAAAGAGTTTGACTTGATGCTGCTTGCAGTGAAGCAAGATCTGTAGTGTTCATCATCAGCACTTCTAACCAATGCTTGTCAGTGCAAGATTATTTTCAGGCTGCAGACCAAAGTCTGTCCTGCCAGGTGTCTCTTGATAGATATCAATTTCTATTCCTTCTGCTTAACACAATTTATTACCTGGCACAAAGGCAGGATATCTGATTTGTTGTATGAAATATTGCCGCTATTATCAGGTAATTTACTGTATCAACCAGTTCCATGTATCTCATTCTATAGCTTCAATTCTGTAGTACTTATCCTAGCAACAGTTAAAATGTCACTCAGGTGCCATACAAGACTGTTTGTCAAAAGGGGCTAAAGTTTGTGTCCTGGAAATTAAAAACAATCATATTAGAGTTAGTTATGATAAAGTGTGGAAGGAAAAGGTTTGCATGGGTAGTAATTACACCTGTTGTGACTTACATGTGACAATAACATCTCACTCCTGTATTATTTTATTGTACAAACCTTAACTAGCTAATGTGCAAATGAAGTGCTCTGTGAAGCAGGTCATCATATTTCCTCTCAAGGACTGCAGTGGTTTTTTTAATACCCTGCTGAGACCTAGGGAAGTATCTGTCATAGATGCTTCTACATCAACTTATTTCCAGGGACCAGTAGGAAAGTATGAAAATATGTGATTCAAGTCAGATCACAACTAACCTGAAATATCTGGTGAATGAATAGAACAAAGCCAAGCACAGAACACTTCTCCTCAACACTTTAACACCCTAAACTACACAGCATTCCCAGATACAGAGGTGGACAGACCTGGAAACTGATAACCTTTTATATAAACAGGATAAATTGATCCAGATTTACCATACTGTAACTGCCATAAATACTATCCCTTTTATTAAAAAAAAATAGTTGAAGTAGAAAATTCATTACTCCTTCTTCTTCATTACTGTGAAAATATGAATGTTATTTTGTTTAAACCAAGAGCTTAGGAGGCAGATGTAGCAATATGAAATACACGATGCCATGAAAGCATTACTGAGAAACTGACTTTTCGATGATTTGACCTATTCTAATTTTCTTGCAAAGGCAGTAATATTCAACAATGTTTTCAGCATAACAGACTTCATAACTGCACACTATTCCCACAGCTTTGCATGTCTTTATTTCCTGTGAATCGTTTCTCAGTGTAGTCACAAAATAGTATTCAATATACAATAACAAAAGATTCTGGATGCTGAAGCTCTTTACTTCACACACCCCCCCCTGGCTGCTCTGTATCCTGTACCCTCTGTTTCTAATGCAAGGTAGGATAGACTGTAATCTAGTGCCTTGTATTTTTAGAATGGGGATAATAAATTTGCATAAAACAGAGCTCACAGTGGAAAAGAAGGACAAACATTTTGATTTGATAATTTCTCTGGTACTTTGCTAGTTTTTACTTGCTGTTAATACAAAGTTCCCAGAAGTGAGCCAAACTTACAGGTGGATATAGAACTTGGAAACCAAGACAGCAGCCATGCGTGGAGAGCTATGAGAAATACCAGGGCTGTGATGCAAGCTTTGCTCTATGCCTACAGCAGAGGAGTGGTTGAGAGAAACCATAGTAAGAGTCGTATTTCAGCCTGATTCAAAATCTCCAAGTAGCTCTTGAGATTATTATTTTTGCTTTGACTGAAAACATTTTTGCAGCACTTCTTGCAAGTTCCTTGAAATGATTACAAAAATGTGGGAGAGGAAAGTTGCTGATTTCATGAATTCATAGCTAAACAAGAGAGAGAATGCAGAAATAGATCGACCTGCATATTGTGGTTACAAACTAAACAGGATAATTCTTAACATGGTTGAAAGGAGAAGACCAATATCAGATGACTAGTTACAGTTCCAGGGCTATAGTACACGTTATACAAAATATGCAAATATATGAAAATGCATTAAATAAATGAAAATGTGGTACTGCTGAGATTGTACATATATAACGGAGGGGTAACTAATAGATGCGAGAGGTGATTTTTCAAATTTAATATTGTTTATTAATTTTGGTTTTCAGAATTCTCGCCACCCTGCCCACTATTTTTTAATAGTAATTGGTTCTTTGCATGATGATGGAAACATTATACAGATATAACATAGGATTCAGAATGGTTAAGAAATAACTAGCAAAAATATAAACAGTTGAACTGGAAGAGAAGGTTCTTGCAGTCAATATACTGCTTGCGGTCAATACACCACTTGCCCACTAGGTGGACTTGAGAACCTCCTTTCTGCTTATGGCAGAAGGCAACGGCGAATTACAAGAGGCTTTAAGTATTTACTCACAAATACTATTTCCCAACTTGCGGGGTTAGCTACAGCTTCAGACAGTACCCAAACACTTTCAAGGGATTTTTGTCGATGTCTTGTCAACCACTGAGGTTTCTGATTCTTCCCAGGCTTTACAAGCTACTGGGGAAAGGAGGCAGACAATCTCTGACCTGGTCCCGATTTCTCTGGGTGATCTGTGTGTCCCTTCCAGGGCTCCTCATCTTGGCAGGTGTAGGCAGGATGTCTTGCAATGTGCAGTCTCAGTACAGATGTCACGCTGGCTATGCAGGCCTATTATGTGGAGGCATTTTGAGCCTGTTCCTCATAAATTTGAGGCAGGGAGTTGCCAGGTAGTTCAGGATGCAATAAGGCAGTGAGGCAGAACACTGCCAGAAGCAGAGAGCAATGGCAGCAGGTAGCAGCAGGCAACAGCAGGCAAGCACGAATACACCAGCAGAGCACGTTGTGTTACCTGCTCATCTCTTTTTATCAATACAACCTGAGACTAATGGGCCTTTGGACACAGAATAGCCAATCAGAATGGCAGTTAGCCAGGCGTGACCATATTAGGTGAAACCATAGGCTTGCTTTACCCAAAATTGGGGAAAACATAGGCCTCAGACAAGGCAGCCACAAGGCAAGTGTAGGTACCTTATTTATCACAGGATGTAAACAGAAGCAAAACAAGTGTGGGCAAGCCACAGTCCTTACACTCAGTGGCTCCAGGTTCTTCATCCTCTTTCCTGCTGTTGTTTCTCCCCATAACAAAGAGGAGGAGAGCATAAAAACATGTTTGGGCAAGCCAGGACATGTATAAGCCTATTTTGGCCCATTTGGGCCTAGCACAACATATCATGGTAAACATGCGGAAAGCAGCTTCTAACTTAACTGTGGACATATCTTTTTCTCTCTACCATAGCACCTAAACCAAAAGACAATGTTATTATCTGTCAAAGATCACCCCAAGGTATTTTGGTTCCATCCTTAAAATAGCTTGCTCTAACCTGAAGCAGGTTTGTAGTTGCTGCAGCAAGCTGCAGCAAACTTGTGCCTGCAGAATCAGAGTCATGTTATGGTGCAACAGGCAGGTTCTTGTTACCATATATTTGTGTATACTTTGGCTCCTGCTTTTATTTTCCTAAATGAAAATGCATCAGGCTCTACTGATGGAGCAAATAGCTGACTCATCTCAGAGCATTGCCCTTTTTACTGGAATACAGTGTGCTGGAAAAATCAATGTGAGAGCTATTGATTTCAGTGGTAATCTGGAGAGCGAATCAGACAGCAAACCAGATAACAGCTCAGTGCAATGCTCTTGTTAGCATTATGTTACCAAACCTAATGGACGTCAAAAAGGTTTCTCGTTTTGCTTTCAAAATTACCTTTTCTTCTATACCTTCTATACTTAATGTTTCTTATTCCACACACTATGTAGCATTAAAGGATGACAAAAATCAGTATATGAAGATTGCACCAAATGAATCCATCAATTCCATCAGTAGATTGTGATTTACCTCTTGTCACATTTATTTCTAGGTAGAGCAGCACTCTTATCTGAGTGCTCTATTTCCCCTATTCTTGGCACTTCTTTTCTTCTGTTACTCTTGGGCTTTTTTGTTTGAAATTCAAACTGTCTCATCCTTCTATAGCTTCCGATGATCCAATATGCTAATCTTGAATCTCCATTGCTTTCTTCAATTTTAAGCTTCTCCTCCATGAAAAACACCACAAACCAATCAGACTCTCAATTTGAAGAGTCGGTAGTGTTACCTAGGGCAATAATTTCCATTCAATTCTTGTTGTGTAAGGCCTGTTTCTCCTATTTACTAATCTGCTTCTTCTTCTGCACCACAAAATGGGGAAAATCCTGTGGTTCCTTTCCTCTGTATCAAAGTGGACACCAAAATGTCTTAGAACAAATACTTATCCATCCATTCATCCACAAATCACATCTCTAGAGATATCCTGATTATTCTCATCAGTGGGTTAAAGGGGCCCCTGAAAGTCTTCCTGGATTCTCACGCTTTTCGCCTCATATTTGCCAGAGGAGTCCGAAATGAGACAACAACCCCCTCAGATAGAGAGGGACCAAGTGGAAGCCAGCTTAGACTGCAAAAGCAGAAGCAGATTGCACTTATCCCAGGTAATGCTTATTTCTTGAAAATCGAAAGAGCACATTTGATTCTCAGAGCTGCAACTGCAAGTTTCCATCCCAAGGCATATATTGTATTGAGGCAGGTTTCCTTTACCTACACAGTCAGGTTTTGTTTGGTATTTTAGCTCATCCTTGCAAGGAAACACAGATTGAAGTGACAGGAAGCAAGGTTTACAAAGACAGGCATAAGGCAGCCTGAGCAGTTCCCAAATCTGCATTGCTCCCTGGAGCTCCCTAGTCTCCATGTTATCTACCAGCTATTGCTATTAATACTAGTAGCTATTTAAATCCATCAAGGTCTCCTTTTTGAAAGGAAGTGCACATTACTGAGTGGTCTGAGAATTTTATTAACTGTCTGCTGGTGTGAGTGTGTGAGAGGTCAGGGAAACAAGAAACCTTCACTCATCTTAGTAAAGCTATTTAGATCAGCCTTAAGATCCTACTGACTTCAGTGAGCTTTAAAGAAAGTTCATGCAGTTTTCTGAGTTTGCTGGACAACCTTTGCAATGTGCTGCAATAATTAAAGTCTTTCTCCAAAGAGGTGAAAATTACACTTGACTGTTTTTCCTCGTAGACTTTTGGGAAATACATTCTTTCAATTCCCCTCTTAATGCATTTTTCTTTGCATAGAAACAAAGGGTTTTGGTTGAGCTAGGCCCCAGCTACAACATTTGAAATGGGATTAAATCTGAGTTGCTATAAATCTAAGGAACATNACTGTTCCCAAAGTGTTCAGACCCAGGGATTTAATACATGCATAATTCTAATATTTACAATGATGGCTGATATTAAATGAGCTCCTTTTAGTTTCTGCCATGAATTTCAGACGCTCAGCTTGTTTAGTGCCTGCTTGTTCTTCTCTCCGAAGGAAACAACATGCAGAATAAATGATTAAAATCATTATGTCCCTCCTGAAATATGTAATTTATTAGAAGCAATTAGTACAGTATGTGGCCCTCATCCAAATTTGTAACCCCTTAGGCCAGCTTGACAGTGTCTGATGCATTTTATTACTTTGTGACTGAAGGTTAACCAGAAACATGGATAGAGTCTGGAGACATAAAGGATTATTGTTAGTGTGGTAAGCACTGAGTTTGGAGCCCAAGAGAATCATTGTGGAACAAAAATCTCAGGCTAAATTTACTTCAAGTGGCAGAGGAATGAGGTTTGTAAGTCCTAGGCAGTGACTACAGAAACTTGTCTCATTTTACAGACTGACTCTTATATGAAAAACTCTCTGAAGAGGAGATAAACACATCAGCATAAGAAAAAGAAACATCATATTATAGTAGAAAGAAAAAATACTGTGTCTTTGTATGATTCCTGCCTCATACACTGGCTTAGATGTATCTTACAGGAAATTAACATTAGCCACAATGTAACACATTACACAGTTTTCTGAATATCAAGCCCAGGTTTGTGAAAATTCACAGGCAGAACTGGTACTCAAACTTTTCTAATACAGATAAGTCACTTTGGCCCAGGGTATTACATTTTCTGAGGCTCTCCAACGAT
>VWYK01079030.1:15323-27407 GCA_013399775.1 Semnornis frantzii | reverse complement strand
TGCCACACAGCTTGGTGTCAAGTAGTTTTCTCGTAACGCTTTGCAGCAGGAGTGTTATTGCACAAATGAAAACAGAATGTAGCTGAGTGAAGACAGCTACACTGTCTTCACAGATGTTGAGAACACAGCATCAGTGAGACAGCTACACTCAACTTCACAGACGTTTAGAAGGTGACTATACAGTGGTATGTACTCCATGGTAGCTACTACAACCATAGCTTTGTGGTGTCTTAAAGCAAGTGACAGCTCTTTTGTGGAGGCAAAGACAGTACATATGAGCCAGCTGCTGAGGAGCAGCTGCTTCTTTCACTTCTCAGTACCTCACCTATGCACCTATATAGCTACCAGAGCTGTACTTAGTAAATAGAACACCTAAAAAAGGAATTTCTGAAGCCAGAATTGTATCAGTGCTCCAGGATTTTTTTGATGGTTCTGTGTTCCTTGTTGGGTGCTGCCCTAAATCGTATCAGTACTCTTAATCTCTTCAGCCCAAAATTCCTGAAGTACTGCAATTTCTGTCATAACATCTGACAAAGTAAAAATAGATTAAAAATAAACATAAAAATGAATGCAGCAATCTGTGTAGCACCCTCACACAGTCCTCTGAATAGAAAGCCCAACACAAATCTCTAGATTTTGTTTCTCTCTTCCTGCTTTCTCCTTAAACACTGGGTCTACACAGAGACATGACATTCTGTAATGTCATCATGACATTTCATGGGGAAACTGGTGATTAAGACTGAGCAAGTAACAACTGAAGTATATGCAGAGCAGAAAAGGACGACAAGCAATCAGGATTTAGCTTAGAAAAAAACACCTTGATTTAATTGGCTTATGACTTGGAAGACCAACAGATTTTTTTGTCTTAGAATCATAGAATGGTAAGGTTGGAAGGGACTTCAAGGATCATCTAGTTCCAACCCTCTGCCATAGGCAGGGACCCCTCCTACTAGCACAGCTCACTCAAGGCCTCCTCCAACCTGGCCTTCAACCCCTCCAGGCAGGGAGCAGCCACAACCTCCCTGGGGAACCTCTGCCAGTGTTTCACCACCCTCACTCCAATCGACTTCCTCCTAACATCCAGTCTAAATCTCCCCTCTGCCAGTTTAAACCCATTGCCCCTTGTCCTGTCATTGCAAGACCTTGACCTGTCAATAGGAAAGGGAAAGGAAAGGGACTTTCCCTTAGGGAAAGGGAAAGGAAAGGGACTTTTAACATCTTTTTTCACCAGTTATGCTCTATCACCAAAGGATGATCCACTGCAAATAGGTGTGGGTGAGAGTCACTCCACCAATGCTCACTAATGAGAAGGATGGTCACATCAGACCACATCTCAGGCAGACTCATTTGCTGATCTAGCAAATTCATTCGATTAGCCTTTGAGCTAATTGAAAGAGACTCAACTAAAAGAGAGCCTCTTCTCTAATTGAGAGCAACTCAGACCTCACAAAGAAAATAAAACAGTAGATAGTTATTCATCCCAGGGCACTTACCATGGTCCTGTGGAAGAGGCTTTCTGTGGAAGGCAGCCCAGCCCAGGATACACAGAGCCACTAAGGATACTTTCAGCATCCAGCCACAAAGTACAGGCACAGCACAAACCTGGAACCTTTGATTTGCAAACCCCTTTGACTTAGATATTTATTTTTACTGTAACTACCTATTTATGTGATTAAAGAAAATAAACTTGAGATCTGAGCCATTCCTTTATCTGCATGATGTAGTGTAAAATAAAACTGCTTCCCAATAGGTTGTACTGAGGGAAATTGTGCAGATGCACACCAGAGCCACTGACTGCTCATTAAAGACTAAAGGTGGAGTTAAGCAAACACTTAACATTGTATCAAAGGTTGTTCTGACAAAGTCTTGATGTAGAGAAGGGATTAAGCTTCTGAAAACTTTACAGGATCTGAAAAACTTGAGAATTGTTGCCTCAGGTATTCCTTTATATGATTTCTCATTCAAATTCCAGAGCTGAATATGCCAAAAGCCCATGAAAGTACTGTTCAATGAGTGGTAAACACAGACTTTAACCTCCCTGTGAATAATTATTACATTTTATACTACCTTGCAAAACATCACTGTGTTGATCTTCAGGTGTTGGAGAGTCCCCAAAATAATACAAATTCAAAACACTACACAAAAACTACTACAATTGTTTTAGAACACTTTCAGATCTGCCTTTTGGATCACTTCAGGGAACTACTTACTTCAAAAGGATATGAATTGTATAGTAGACTACATAGTGTGGCTGAAGTCAAAAGGAGTTCTTTGGGCACAAGGTTGGGTGGATTTGAAATCTAGAGTTAGTGAGGCTCCAAAATGCATCTCAGCTTGAATAAAAATGTAAAGGAAAAGAATTTAGTATTTGAATTTTTTTTTTAGCTAGAACTCTGGCTATACAGAGAGCTTTACAAGAGATTAATTGTGCTAAGCAAAGAATGCAAATGGAGCTCAGAATTCACAGTCTAGGAGACATGAGCAAATACAATATGAGAAAATGTAAGGAAATGGAAGATGTTTGCTGTGTAAGACAAGGCAATCCTTTTGGTAATGGAAAGCACAGAAGAAAGTGCACAACACGAAGTGATTCAGAGGAAGAAAGGACACAGTCAGACTGGAAGCATGAGAACCTCGAGGAAAGTAAGAGGAATTCAAGAGTCAGTGGGGTCATTGTGGGACTCTGTGTCAATAGGCTGGGTGAGAATGAAGGCATCTCTTGGAGTAAAAGATGGAAATGTTCTGAGAATGAAGTAAGGCCACTGAAAGGTTAAGTCAATAGAAAAATATGCCCTCTTTTGGTTAAATTGGAAGGGGGGAAAATATGAGAGGTCAGAAGGGAATGACATTTTCAAATAGAGGAGCTGGAATAGGAGGCGGGAAAAAGATTTGTGACTGCCCTGATGTCAGTGGGAACAAAACCCCAAACCAAAAATCATTAAAGGTTAATGGTTACCCATTAAGCAAACTCAGCATCTATTCATCTAGCATAATGCAAATTAAAGGTATGGCTCCATCAGCACCAGTCTGGCACTACTGACACCCATATTCGAGGAGACCTTAGAGTAGCCTTCCAGTATCTGAAGGGGGCCTACAGGAAGGCTGGGGAAGGACTATTGACAAGGTCCTGTAATGACAGGACAAGGGGCAATGGGTTTAAACTGGCAGAGGGGAGACTTAGACTGGATGTTAGGAGGAAGTTGTTTGCAGTGAGGGTGGTGAGACACTGGCACAGGTTGCCCAGGGAGGTTGTGGCTGCTCCCTCCCTGGAGGGGTTGAAGGCCAGGTTGGAGGAGGCCTTGAGTGAGTTGTGCTAGTGGGAGGTGTCCCTGCCTATGGCAGGGGGGTGGGACTGGATGATCCTTGAAGTCCCTTCCAACCTTACCATTCTATGATTCTATATTCCACAGATCAGTGGGGTCAAGCCTCAGCACAGGGATAGGAATGAGATACAAAGATCTTCTTAAAACTCACTGGAAAACAGACTTTTGGGTTTGTTTGGGACTTTGTCCTTCCCGATTTTCCTCAGAAACCTGAACTTTTTTCTTTTTTTAAAATATAAAGTGAACTACAGAAACACAAATGCTCAGCTGCTCCCACCAAAACACTGTTCTCAGAGTTCCACAGCTAGCAGCCGTTTGCTGTTGCTCACCAGTTCATCGTGAGATGTGGCGAGAGCTATATTCCATTTTTCAGGTTATGAAAAGCCTGTCCCCCCTTGTCATTAGCAGCCTGATGAAGATGAAAAAGGAAACTAATGCTTTTATTTAGACATCAGCCAATACTTTCTCTCTAGTGGTAAACAAAGTTGCTATTGAATGATAGGGGCTGAACGTGCCCCCAGAGAGAGTCAGTGTGTTGCCTGAGGGTTGCATTACTCTTGCTGACACACGAGCCAAGGAACAATATCTCAACACTAAAACTCCAGTTCCTCTTCTGTAAAATACTGCTTTGGTCAAGCCTGAGAACCTGCAATCCATCCTGAATTTATTTTTCAGAGTGTTCTTACATTTTACAAGGTAAAAAACATGCCTAAACGTTCTTTCGCATTCAGGCAAAAGCTATCAAGTAAGAGTCTGGAACAGTTCTCAGGATTTGCTTCGATATGGAGACATCAGACTGTAGAGGGGCTTCTTAAGAAAGGAATCCCAGTCCTGGAGTAGAAAATTGTATCAAATTCTGGGAACTAGACTGCAAAAGTAAGAGAGTATGGCCCAGCTCTCAGGATCTTTACAGTCAGGGTGGTGAGACACCAGAACAGGTTGCCCAGGGACGTTGTGGCTGCTCCCTCCCTGGAGGTGTTGAAGGCCAGGTTGGAGGAGGCCTTGAGTGAGCTGTACTAGTGGGAGGTGTCCCTGCCTATGGCAGGGGGTTGGAACTAGATGATCCTTGAGGGCCTTTCCAACCTTACCATTCTATGATCTGTGATCTATGATTTGCTTCGATATGGAGACATCAAAATGTAGAGTGGCTTCTTAAGAAAAGAATCCCAGTCCTGGAGTAGAAAACTGAATAAAATTCTGGGAACTAGGCTGAGTGGAACGATTTTGCCCAAGCAGGGAGCTACATCCTTCACCCTTCCCATCTCTTAGTTTTACCTTTCTGAGATTCCCCTCTAGTTGATTAGAATGAAATCACAAGTCTCCCTGCATGGTCCTTTTCCTAAAGAGCAGTGCTACTGCTCTGGAGTTGCATAGTGCACAGGGGAATCAGCCTCCTTCATGCTTTAGCACCCTTCTTGTTGTGGTAAAGGCAGGCAGGGTTACCTGACATGAGTGGCAGCTGCAACCAGTCTTGCACCACGAGCTAGATCTCTCCAGCTTTCTCCCAGCAGCACTGCTGTTTTCACAGACCTAAACTCTTCTGTGTTCCACAGTGCGATGCAGCAGGTCTGATGTTACACCAGCTCCATTTAATTACATTACTACTTATAGAACTATAGAATCATAGAATGGTAAGTTTGGAAGGGACCTCAAGGATCATCTAGTTCCAACCCCCTGCCATAGGCAGGGACACCTCCCACTAGCACAGCTCACTCAAGGCCTCCTCCAACCTGGCCTTCAACCCCTCCAGGGAGGGAGCAGCCACAACCTCCCTGGGCAACCTGTGCCAGTCTCTCACCACCCTCACTCCAAACAACTTCCTCCTAACATCCAGTTTCAATCTCCCCTCTGCCAGTTCAAACCCATTGCCCCTTGTCCTGTCGTTACAAGACCTTGTCAATAGACACTCCCCAGCCTTCCTGTAGGCTCCCTTCAGATACTGGAAGGTTACTCTAAGGTCTCCTGGAAGCCTTCTCTTCTCCAGGCTGCAGAGCCCCAGCTCTTGTAGCCTGTCCTCAGAGCAGAGCTGCTGCAGCCCTCTGAGCATCTTCGTGGCCTCCTCTGGAACCGCTCCAACACTTCCATTATTAACATAGTTTTTGTTCTAGGCAAGCCAGCATGAACCAATCTGAACAATAATGTTTTACCTTATTTTTTATTTTGCTATTAGATCAAAAAGTTAAAGATATTGTTAATGAAAAGTTTTACTAATGGCAACAACGTCGTCGATGGTTAGCACCCTCAGTTGCCCCCACAAGTATTTATAGGACATTCATCTTTTCTCTCTTGGCTTATGCACTTTGTTCTCTTGGCTGTTTGTGCTGGATTAACTCTTTTGTCTTGTAATTTTCATGCCTCCTTTCTTCTATATCCAATAAAATTCTTATAAACTTTAAAGCTTACATCAGGCCTCAAAGATCTCTCTAGCTTCCTAAAATATTTATTATATGCTGAACACACAGCTTTTCAAGTGATTATTTTGCTTTCTTGGATGTCTTTCCCTATGGCACCATTCTTTATTCCACTTACATTATACATAGGGCTGCTTGTTTGTCATTGCCATCCTTTAACACTACCCTTTATCATCCTCTAATTCTCTTCAAAATAAGAACTACACTTTCCTTTCATTGCACAAATCCCATTAGCTCTGTCAGGATTTACTAATGCACATCTGAGGGTGGACAGCCACAATGAACATGATTTCTGAGACTCCATGCTCCTTTCCCATCTTCTTCTATATCCTTTGTCCTGGTTATTATGAAGTCTGACATCACCTTCAGTCAACACACTTATTAAAAAGATATCCTGTTATAAATCTAGGATGTAGGCTGTGGTTTTATCTGCTTTACTTATTATGACACATCATTCACTAGAGCATTTCAGTACAGCAATATTTAGGGCCACAAGCAGACCACAAAACCTCATTTATGTCAATCTATCTTGCTGTTATGCATCTCTCTTAATATGATATTTGCATCTAAATACATTCACTGATTCTTTTCTGAAGGAATCCTTTGTTTACATTAATAGTATTGATGAAACTGTGACTGTCTTCATGGAGTAAAAGCATTGAGGTTTGCCTCAGAGGGAGCATCTTCTATTTGAACAGGAAAATTAATCCCAACAGGACAGGAGTTAGAAGGATGCTATTTAGGGGAACTAAGGCAATGCGCATTCTCTGCTGAAGAAATAACAACAGATGGGCAGAAGGGAGCCTGGTGTTGGAATGGGTAACAGGAGGAAGTGCAGTGGGCAGTAGGGTGGTTGACTGAGTAAAGAAAATTGTGGGTGAGCTGAGATACTAAGCCTTGGTGAGGATAAAAACATGGGGGAAGGACCAAGAGAGCCTCTAAGAAGCTTACACATCTGTATTGCAAGGAAATTTGATTACAGCATGGTCATACACTGTCAGCTGAACATGGAACAGTGCCTCTGGGTGATGCCTGGCTCAATCAAAATGATCTATTTTTGAAGTAACCAAAATGACATCACATGTTTGAAGATGAATTCAGAAAGTCTCTGAAGTGACTGTGTAAAAAGCAAAGAGGTTGGGTGAAAATGATGGGGAACACAAAAGTCATGAGGATGCAGGAGACTGTGACAAGATGGGAAAGCTGGAGGCCCTTTCAGGGAAGTGGTGCAGGGCATGGCTGTCAGTGGTTGGGCAGGAGCAGCAAGCAAAGCACAGCTGTCACAGCTGAGCAGCCAGTGAAGGCCCAAGGTTGGAACATCAGCATCTTTTATTCTGCACACATGAGCGATGCACAAATCCCATTTTCACCTTGTTCTGAAGCTCTTCATGTCCCTCAGAGAGAGCATGCTGTGAGATAACAACTTGATGTTGTGATCCACATAAGTTATTTCTAAAATGCTGATCTGAGGTTAGGTTATGCTCCAGAGTTGGAGAAATGTAAGGAAGGGAAGTGTGAAAAATTCCAATTTCTGCTGCTGGTTCTCCTACTAAGATCTCCTGGTAGAAGGTGTCTGAAGAAAGACCTACCAAAGCCTGTATGGATGGATTCATACTCTCTACTCTCTGCTTATCACCGTATTTTTTTCAAGTAAAGAGAAGTCTTGCTGTTTTGCTCATATTCTTCTTGATCATCCTGCCAGTTCTGACACAGACACTCATATATTTCCTTTCAGTTTGCTTTCACGTAGTTTTCAAAGGCCTGGTCACAGGCAGTAGCCTGGTTTACCTGTTCTGGCCACTGCGAGCTGCCTTTGGCTGTGGTGTGGGTCAGGCCCCATCAAGAGTCCTGTGTGCAGTTCTGGAGCCCCCAGCACAGGAAGGACATGGAACTGTTGGAGTGGGTCCAGAGGAGGCCACCAAGATGCTCAGAGAGCTGCAGCAGCTCTGCTGTGAGGACAGGTTGAGAGAATTGGGGCTGTGCAGCCTGGAGAAGAGAAGGCTTCCAGGAGACCTTAGAGTAGCCTTCCAGGATCTGAAGGGGGCTACAGGAAGGCTGGGGAGGGACCATTGACAAGGGCTTGTAATGCCAGGACAAGGGGCAATGGGTTTGAACTGGCAGAGGGGAGATTTAGACTGGATGTTAGGAGGAAGTTGTTTACAGTGAGGGTGGTGAGACACTGGCACAGGTTGCCCAGGGAGGCTGTGGCTGCTCCCTCCCTGGAGGTGTTGAAGGCCAGGTTGGAGGAGGCCTTGAGTGCCCTGTACTAGTGGTAGGTGTCCCTGCCTATGGCAGAGGGTTGGAACTAGATGATCCTTGAGATCAGAATCCTCTGCCTTGCCTTGCTGCCCACACTGCTTTTGCTGCAGCCCAGCACTCAGTTACTGTCTGGGCTGCACTCACACTGCAGGCTCATGTTGAGCTTTTTTGAACACCCCACACCCCCAGGTCCTTTTCCTCAGGGCTGCTCTCAGCCATTCCCCACCCAGCCTGGAGTTGTGCTTGGCATTGTGCCTACCCAGGTGCAGGCCCTTACACTTGGCCTTGTTGAATTTCATGAAGTTGGCCTGGGCACACCTCTGCAGCCTGTCCAGGTCCCTCTGGCTAGATCCCTGCCCTCTAGCAAGTTGCCTGTGCCACACAGCTTGGTGTCACCTGCAAACCTTCCTCTCATCACAGAGGTACCTATTCTCACCTTACATAACTCAACAGATACTTCTGACAACGTTTAGTATTTTCTTGCAAAAGCCACTGCAGAGGTATTCCCAAGAAGAATCCCATAGAGTTCTAATACTCCCCAATGAATTTTGTAAGATTTTTCTCTTGTTTCTTAATATGGCAACACACTTCTAACTCATTGACAAAAAGATCATTCTATGATTCTAATTTAAATAGCTGGTTTAGGCTGGTAGATCCATGTTCCACTGTCTTTTTTTTTTTCACACAGAAATATCACTGGAGTTTTGTGGAGAAAACAATCAGCAGAGAAATTCCTTTCTCTCTCTCTGTATCAAAAATGATGGATACTTCCTCTACCTCTCACTGCTTTAATGAAGCAGGTTCAAAGCAGTGTGCTGCTAGCAGACAATATCTGACAACAAGACATTTAGCTTTAGGTTATTCATTAAAAGGATATATACCATGAGTCATGCAAACAATTAGATTCTCAAAGTTGGTGTAAGTCAAACATTTTGTTTAGCTATAAAAATGATCAAATGTTGTAGGTGACGGGCAAAAAAATCTGATGGCCTACTTTCACAAAACTGGGAAAGCAGGCCCTTGACAGAGATGTGTCTGAGCTGGGTAGCAAACAAAGCTTTTGCTGCAGGCATGTTGCATTTTAATACAATGAGAGTTAAAAGTCAACCTGTGGTTTTGACAAAACAAAAAAGGTTGGTTGTTAAAGGCTGATTTCAGGTGAGTGTGTAATGCAGTAGGATTTACTTTAACTTTCAATTTTCCCTGATGTTCACCAGAAAGGACAGGGGCTTCTCAGATAATAGATGGGAGATATGAAGCCAAAGAAAGCATCAGTTTTAATGATATAAATGAGATCCTGATGTCAAGTTCTCCACGAAGTAGTTTCCCTGATAAGCAGCACTGACATGAGTACAATGGAAAACTTCATTTGAATAAGATGGTGGCTCTTACCTCCCTGTTCACACAGCTGTTGTGCTAAGGCATCCTTGAATATAACTTGGCCCCTGTGAGTAGCTGTAGCCCTGCAAACATAAAAAAAGACAACAATAAATAATGCAGCATATTTATATATGTATATGCATGTCTACATGCATGACTAACTAAATCACAAGTCACGTTCTGCTTCCATCCTCTGTTCTTCTTTCTGCACTCTTAAATTCATAGAATAATTTGTAGGATTTTTTTTTTTTCAGTGAATAGCAAAAAAGAAAAGTTCCTAAAGTAAAAAGGTTTAGTTGGTAATAAAAAATACTGGCACAGAGAATCACAGAGTGGTAAGGGTGGAAAGGAACTCAAGGATCATCTAGTTCCAACTCCCTGCCATAGGCAGGGACACCTCCCACTAGTACAGCTCACTCAAGGCCTCCTCCAACTTGGCCTTCAACACCTCCAGGGAGGGAGCAGCCACAACCTCCCTGGGCAACCTGTTTTCAATGAAAGATTCAATGAAAGACATAAGTAATCACCTTCCCCATAGCCAAAGATAAGAAAAGGATACACTGTGAAAAATTAAGTCACCTAATCCAACAGGCAATACCCAGTGGCTGCACTGTTACAGGCTATTGACAGCTATGAGGAGTCTGAATATGTGTCCATAAATCCTCTCTAGAAGCAAGGGGAGAAACTACCAAGCTCTTAGGCATCTGTCAAATGTCTCCCAAGCAAAATGAGACCCTGCAACATTTCTTGGTACACTGCAATGTTTCTTGGTACACTGAACTGAGGTTTGCTGTCAATTAGGTTGTTCTTTCTGTTAATTTCCCTCATTACCCAGACAACATAAAGTGGGCTTTAAAGTGGACAGGTTGGGTGGTGAATGGCTGAGAGCAGCCCTGAGGAAAAGGAGCTGGGGGTCTGGTTCATGAAAAGCTCAACATGAGGCTGCTGTGTGAGTGCAGCCCAGACAGCAACTGAGTGCTGGGCTGCACAAAGAGCAGTGTGGGTAGCCGGGAAAGGGAGGGGACTCTGCCCCTTTGCTCTGCTCTCCTCAGACCCCACCTGGAGTCCTGTGTGCAGTTCTGGAGCCCCCAGCACAGGAAGGACATGGAACTGCATGTGGAGGGATCAGCCACAACCTCCCTGGGCAACCTGTGCCAGTGTCTCACCACCCTCACTCCAAACAACTTCCTCCTAACATCCAGTCTAAATCTCCCCTCTGCCAGTTTAAACCCATTGCCCCTTGTCCTGTCATTGCAAGACCTTGTCAATAGTCCCTCCCCAGCCTTCCTGTAGGTCCCCTTCAGACACTGGAGGGCTCCTCTAAGGTCTCCTGGCAGCCTTCTCTTCTGTAGGCTGCAGAGCCCCAACTCTCTCAGCCTGTCCTCACAGCAGAGCTGCTCCAGCCCTCTGATCTTTTGTTATTGACTGTCATATCAGTCAATGACAAAAAAAGCCCAACCAAGCCAATCCCAATAAAAAAGCAACCTAAGTAAGTTACACCAATGAGGAAGGATAAAAAAAAGAAACAGATATACTATTATATTTTTCATTTAGAGTGAATCCTCAAGGTAAAACCCATCTGCAGACTGCCAGGTTACAAACAGAAGTAATCTGAAATTTCCCTGGGATGTAATTTTCTTTCTGATCATTTAGAAAAGTTCCGTTTAATTTGAGTGCCCACAAAGGCACAACTAGGGCCACCTGGTGCTTCTGGGCCTTTTGGAGTACTTCCTTTGCTTGCAGAAGAATGATGCTGCCTGTTCCATCTGTTTGAACTTTCAGAGGCACACATAAAGCCAGAGCTTTGCCTCACCTGGTAATGATAGCATTTTGGCTGCATGTTGCTATAGAGAGGTTCTGGTTGTAGCCCTTGCCATGAGCAGCATGGAAACTGTTCTACGATCCCTAACCCTTGTGTGAAATGCAGCAAGATATTGTGCCACAGTTCATTAGCATTTCTTTGTCTCCTCTCATGCCCAGCAACCATACTGACTAGAGAGTAAAATAGAAGCAAATACATCATCAGTGTATAAAGAAAGGCAGGAGAGCTGTGACTTCCACCCTTATTTAGAGGTATGAAGTAGAGTATCTCTTAAAGCTGTGCTGCAAAGTGTCTGCAAGAACCCATGATTGCTACAGACATTTCTACAGATTCCCTCACAGGCATCCCTGGCCAAGGCATCAGGCCCAGCCAGCATGGGTTTAAAGGTCCTGCCTGACCAACCTGAGCTCCTTTCATGATCAGGTTACCCTCCTGAATGCAGGGCAGGCTGTGGATGTAGTCTACCTGGACTTGAGCAAAGCCTTTGGCACTGTCTGCCACAACAAGCTCCTGGCAAAGCTGGCAGCTTGTGGCTTGGACAGATTCACTCTGATATGGGTCAAGCACTGTCTGGAGGGCCAGGCCCAGAGAGTGGTGGTGAATGATGCCACATCCAGTTGGCAGTTGTCACTAGTGGTGTCCCCCAGGGATCAATGCTGGGCCTGATCCTGTTCAATATCTTTATTGATGATCTGGAGCAGGGTATTGAGTCCAGCATCAGTAAATTTGCAGATGACACCAAGTTAAGGGCAGGTGTGGATCTGTTGGAGGGTAGGAGGGCTCTGCAGAGGGATCTGGACAGGCTGGATGGGTGGGCAGAGGCCAATGGGATGAGATTGAACAAGGCTAAGTGCAGGGTTCTACACTTTGGCCACAACAACCCCAAGCA
>VWYK01079029.1:16096-41079 GCA_013399775.1 Semnornis frantzii | reverse complement strand
ACACACACATGCTGTAACTTCCCCCTTACAGTATCCTCTTCCTATAGCTGGATGCACCACACACTGCCCAAAGCCCAGCTGCCATGGCAAGGGGCTTCCACTGTGGCTCCCACCCCAGGGAAGACCCAGGAGAAGCCACCAGAGGCAAGCCAGCAACTGCTGGGCACATCATCCTTCTCCCCTCCACCTGTGTGTCAGCAAATAGATACTGATACCTCCTCACTGATTTGTTATTTGATATTTGGTTCCAGACACAGCCACAGCCACTCAGCTGCCTCTGAACTGGCTGGTTTTAAATGTGGAGCTCATTTGCAGTGGAAAGCGGTGGCAAAAGGAGACAGAGAGGGGTGAATGGCCTTGGCATGTTGGGAAGTGACCCTGGGCTGCTGATAGATCTGAGCAAGAGGAGATGGAGAAGGTTGTATAGCTTTAGCATGCTGGGAGGTGGCCCTGGGGTGACAATGCATCTGGGCAAGAGGAGATGGAGAGGGATGAATGGCCTAATGGCTTCAGCACACTGGGAGGTGGCCCTGGGCTGCTAATGGGTCTAGGCAAGAGAAGATGGAACAGGATGAATGGCTTCAGTACACTCAGAGCTGGTCCCAAAATACCAATTAAAACATTGCAAAATGAAAGGAAGCCCTTGGGCTGAGAGGCTGCACACCCAGGAACAGAAGGGGTTTATTGCCAGCACTTCACCTGTTCCAGGGGGTTAGCCATTCCCAGTAAATGTGTCTCCTCCTACCTGTTGGGTCTCCATGAGATGCCAGGCCTCTCCATGGCACAGGAGGCTCTCACTGCTGCCATAGGTTATGCAGTACAAAGCTCATCACTTGATCCCCAAGGTAACATTATCACCTTCTGTTTAATACTATTAAGCAAAGCTACCTTTGTGTGGCCGCCTGTGTAACTGGAGAGCCTCCTCTGGCCGGGTGCCAGGGTGTCTCTTTCCAGCCCAGACCCACCACCAGGACAGCAGAGGAATGAAAGGACAGTCCCAGGAATGAGCACCCTGTGAGCTGCTCCAGCTGCTGCGGCAGCACGGAGCTCTGTCTGCCCCGGGTCTGCCAAGGAGGATTGGTGGGCAGATGCACCTCTCCCTCACTCCACAGAATGCCTTCTGCACCTGCCCACTGCTGTGAAGATGGGTGGGAGAGCTTCTCCAGCCAGCCCAACACACTGCCACTGCAGCATCACTGAGGGCAGGCCACACAGGAACACACCCAGGTAGTTCTTGGGCATCTCCAAAGCAGGAGACTCCACAGCCTCTCTGGGCAGCCTGCTCCAGGGCTCCAGCACCCTCACAGGGAAAGTTTTTCCTCATGCTGAGGTGGAACTTCTGTGTTCAAGTTTGTGTCCACTGCCCCTTGTCCTATCAGAGGTCACCACTGAAAAGAGCCTGGCCCCTTCTTCTTGACACCCACCTTTAAGGTCTCTGTAAACATTCATCAGATCTCCTCTCAGCCTTCTCTTCTCCAGACCAAACAGCCCCAGTCTCTCAGCCTTTCCTCATCAGACATGTTCCAGTGTCTTCATCATCCTCATAGCCCTCCCTTGGACTCTCTCCAGTAGTTCCCTGTACCTCCTGATTCGGGGAGCCCAGAACTGGACACAATATTCCACATGAGGCTCACCAAAGTGGAGCAGAGGAGGAGAACCTCCCTTGACCTGCCTTGTTAATGCATCCCAGGATAACATCGGCCTCCCCAAAGAGCCCAAAGTGTATCCTTTGGGGTGAGAAGCATTTTACTGCTCTCAGTTTGGGACAACTGAGATGAGAAAAAGGTGAGTCTCCACATCTAACACAAATATTTGGTTTCCACAACAGACAAATAGCAAAACCCCAAAAGTTACACTGAACAGCAGCATTGCTTCCTTCAAGATCTGGTCCAGTGCAAGGCTAAAATCATGTGAGAAGAAGTTGTTTTGAAGTCTTCCACCACAGCAAAATTGCAGAGCTTTTAAAACCCACCTACCCCCCAACTCCAGCCAAAAGAAAAAAAACTAAACCAAACCAAACCAGAAAAAAAAAAATTCAGAAATAAACCCAAAAAAATCCAACCAACCAAACAAAAAATCCCCAAACCCCAAACCAAAACCAAACAAACCAACCCCACCCATACCATTTCCAAAGCTGGGAACTAAGAGAAAACTATCATGGGTTTGAAAAATAGAAACTCACTCAACTTGGAGCTCACTGTCTGGTTTCTACCTCAAGCTCTCAGAGCAGTTTTAAAAGGGGATTAAGCAACGACCTGCATTTTGCAGATGAGGGAAGCAAATCATATTTTGGATAACCATCTGAAAGCCAGCCAAGAAAAGTCAGTAGCAGCATTGGAAAAGCCATCCACATCTCCTGACTTCTCCACAGGCTTGCCACCCAGGGACTAACGGAGCAAAACAGACCTCAAACCAGTCATGAGGGAAGGCCAGTTGAAAAGGATGCTCAATTATGCCCACCACAACATGCAGTTAAAAAAAAAAAAAAATCATTCCTTCCATGGAGAGGAATAAAAAAAAGGGTTTGGAGACTATGGCTTTGCTAGCAGATTACTTCCCCATGACCTGCAAATGGGAAAAGGCTTTTCTCCTCCCTGGCATGGTGGTCTGAGGATCAGGAGGTGCTGCCAACGCTGCTCAGGGCTGTTTGGAGGAGGCTGTGTGGGCTAAAGCACTGTGTTAAGGGTAGGGCTGAGGTTGGAAGAACTTTTGATCTTAACTTGCCTGTGTTTTGGTTTGGGGGATGTTGGGGTTTTTTTATTTTGAGAAGTGCTGTGTTCAGATTCCAGTGGAAGCTTTTTTAGCTGCAGGAAATTATTTTCGCTCCCAGCCCAATGAAGAACAACCAGATCACCTGTGGGGATGGGGAATTACAAAAGCATAGGGAGAAAGCTAATGGTGGCTATTTGGGACAGTCAACCACCTGTGTTTTCATATTCAGGATTTGGCTTCCCCATTTCTCTGCACCATTCAGATGTCTTCAAAAAGGGGACTCTGATTTGGAAGGAACATTAGTGTGTAATCAAAAGGGATTTCTCTCAAGCCGCTGGAGGGCTGTCAGGGCAGGACCAGCTGGAGAAAAGCTACAGCCTCCCAACTGTCATCATGGCCAGCAGATCAATAGAGGTGATTCTGCTCCTCTGCCCTGTCCTGCCCTGCTCTGGTGAAACCTCACCTGAAGCACTCTGCCCAACTCTGAAGCCCCTAGCACAGGAAGGACATGGACTTGATGGAGTTGTTCCATAGAAGTGCCACAAACATGATGAGAGGGCTGGAGCAGCTCTCCTACAAAGACAGGCTGGAATAATTTGGGCTGTTCAGCCTGGAGAAGAGAAGTCTCTGGAGAGACCTCAGAGCTGCATTTCAGCATCTGAAGGGGACATACATAAAGGCTGGGGAGGGACTGTTTAGAAGGGCTTGTGGTGACAGGACAAGGGGCATTGGATTGAAACTGGAGCAGGGGAGATTTAGATTGGACATGAGGAAGAAGTTGTTCACAATGAGGGTAGTGAAATACTGGAGCAGCTTGCTCAGAGATGTGGTGCATGGCCCTGGAGACATTCGAAGCCAAACTTGATGGGGTGCTGTGCAGCCTGATTGGAGATGTACCTGCTCACTGCAGAGGGATTGGACAAGATGAGTTTGTGGGTCACTTCCAATCTCATGCATTCTATGATGATCTCCAGGAATCACAGAACTTGAGAGGTTGGAAGGGACCTCCAGAGATCATTGAGTTCAACTCTCCTGCCAAGGCAGGATCCCCTAGAATAAATAGTTTGCACAGGAACGCATCCAGGCAGGGTTTGAACTCCGCAACCTCCCTGGGCAGCCTGCTCCAGGGCTCCAGCACCCTCACTGTAAAGAAGTTCCTCCTCACACTGAGGTGAAACATTTTATGTTCAAATTTGTACTCCTTGCTCCTTGTGTTATTGCTGTTGACCAGTAAAAAGAGATTGGCCTCATCCACCTGACACCCACCCCTCAGATATTTGTACACATTGATCAGGTCTCCTCTCAGTCTTCCCTTCTCCAGACCAAACAGCCCCAGGTGTCTCAGTCTCTAAGGTGGGTTATTCAGGTTTTTGGTTATTCAGGCCTATTGCATGGAAATGGTTTTCTAGAAATAATTCACCCTTTAGATGTTGGCTGCCTCTCTGGCCCCATAACTGGACTGCCCTAGTAAAGGTCAGTGCAAGGATGCTTGGGCCAGCCAGGGTTTGCCAGCACAGGGCAGGGCTGGTGCATCATAGCTCCAGGGCAAACATCGCTCAGCACACAACCCCTACAAAGGGGCTGCTCTGTGTAGCTGGGACTGTAAACAACCAAAGAAATAACCCCAAGAACTCTAAAGCACACAGGGCTGTCTATTCATTTATACCAGTTTGGCTCACTCTTTTTGTTCTTTTTTTTTAACCACATTTCTGTCTGCAGCTGTAATTGGATTTCCTGGGCCTAACAGCTGAGCGCCAATCGTGTTTCCATGGAGAAAACAGTCGGTCCAGCTCATTCTTGCGTGTGCTCTTATCTTCAGCACCCTTGGAGGCACTGCTTTTGCTGCTGCCCGAGAAGCACCCTCACACCATGGCCAGGAGTCCTGGGGAAACAATCAGGAACACAGAGAAATAATCGGGAACACAGAGCAATAATCATCAGGAACACAGAAATGCGGTGTGCTTGCAGCATCCAAACAGCCTGGGACGTGGCTTGGAGGCGTTTCCTTTGCAAGCCCTGCCAGGAGCAGGCAGCACAGAGCTTCCAGAAGCAGAGCATCCTGTGGAGACCAAGCCTCCCCAGCTCCACTTGAAACCCTCTTCAGTGCCAAAAGGTACCTTATGCAATGGAAAATGCAAACCAGTTCAAGGGCTCGCAAGAGCTGACGTCAGGGAGTTTACACTCCTTTTCCTAGGTCTGGGCATCTCTCCTCTGCTTGCTGTGGGAACCAGTGGAAAATGCTCCCCACATCCTCCACACAAACAGCAGATCCCTCTTGGCCTACATTTTTCACGGGTAGCATCACAGGACTGAAGCTGCCCTTCAGTTTTGAGGAGGGACCACCAGAAAGCAGCCCAGCTTTCACGCCTCATTGATAGTGCAATTAGGCTTTGGGAATCACAACATAGCTGGCTGGCATCTACAGCCTGGTTCTGCCCTACCCTGTCTCTGGAAGGTGCTGCTCACTGATGACTGCCACCCTGTGCTCCTCAGAGTGTGACCCAGTTGGCTCCTGGGTGCACAGTGGATGTGAACAGTGGCCTCTTTCCAGGTTAGACATCCCTCATCTCCCAACTTCCTTAGGTTACCCTGGCAAAGTTTCTTCTGTAATCCACCATAAGCTTCACTTTCCATCGAGAGCTGTTTGTAACCTACCACTCCCCACACCTGCCAGACAGCAAAGGGACTTGTAGGTAAGTTGCAGGTGCTGTAGCATGCTGGCCAGAGGAGGCAAACTCCAGCCCATGCCAACAGGGAGAAGACAGTCTGCAGTGCAAGACTCTGCCCTGATGAGGCCTCATCTGAAGTATTGTGTCCAGTTGTGGGCTTCCCAATTCAACAGAGACGTGGAACTAGTGGAGAGAGTTTGGGAGAGGGCTATGAGGATGATGAAGGCACTGGAACAGCTGTTTGATGAGGAAAGGGTGAGAAACCTGGGGCTGTTTAGCCTGGACAAGAGAAGGTTGGGAGGGGGATCTGAACAATGTTTACAAACATCTAAAGGGTGGTTGTCAAGAAGGTGCCAGTTTCTTTTCAATGGTGTCCTATGAAAGGACAAGGTCCACTTGGTACAAACTGGAACACAGGAAGTTCCAGCTTAACATAAGGAAAAACTTTCCTGGGAGGGTGCCAAGAGGCCTGGAGCAGGCTGCCCAGAGAGGCTGTAGTTTCCTTCTCTGGACGCTTTCAAACCCCACCTGGATGTGTTCCTGTATGGCCTACCCTAGGTGATCCTGCTTTGGCAGGGGGGTCGGACACAGCGATCTCCAGAGGTCCTTTCCAGCCCCTGACTCTGTGATTTGTCCAGTGGTTGTCCAAAGCCACAGCATGGTGGTGGTCCCACGGTCTTGAGCACCCTGCACCCCCTTGCAGCCTCTCCTCCTGCTGGCAGTTGTTGCCTTCTGAGCCACCTCTGCAGCCAGGCTGTGCACCCTCCACGGCAAGTGCCTAGCTAAGGGTGTAATCAATGGTGAGCAGCCTGCATTTTAATTGCCCTTTATATAATGCAAACGTGACTGTATTAACAATCCTTGCGAGCCATGCGACTGTCTTACACAACCTTTAATTACCCAGGGAGCTCAGCATTTTCCATTGTCACTTGCTTTGCCTTATTCTTCATTATCTCTCCGGGCTGCCAGGCCCTGCAACACAAAGAGAAGTACTTTCTGCAACTCCATCCGAGCCAGACATCTGAAAGCTTTGTACCTGCTCCAACAGCAGCAGGTTTCCCTCCCTTTCTTTCCTCAGAGCAGAAAAAGGCAGAGTGTCACCCAGACTCCTGACATTGTTAGTAGGTAGACATGCACAGGGTGGTTTCCTCTGGAAAAAAAAAAAAACAAAAACAAAAACAAAAGAGCCCACCTTGTGTTGAAAGAGTTGTTTCCAAGCAGTGTATCACAGGCTACCCAGGGAGGTAAGACATTAGGAAAAACATTTTCCCAGCAAGAGTCAAGAGTGTCCAGGCATTGGAATGGGCTGCCAGGGAGGTGGTTGAGTCACCAACCCTGGATGTGTTTAAAAGTCCCTTGGATGTGGTGCTTGCGGATATAGTTTAGGGTGCACCTTGTAGAGTAAGGATATCAGTTGGACTTGGTGATGCTGAGGGTCTTTCCAACCTGAATATTTCTGAGATTCCGTGAAATATTCGAGGTGAGGCTCTCTGGGGCTCTAGGTAACCTGATCCCATCGAAGATGTCCCTGCAGAGGGGGCTGGACTAGATGACTTCGAGGTCCATTCCAACCCAGACCATTCTATAACTGCAGTGACAAAAGATGAGACTACAGAGTGCTTGACACATGCATGGCACAGAACCCAGCAGAGCACATAAGAACACAACTAAAGCTCTTAAGCACATTTTCCCACTGACTGGAGCTTACCTTTTCTTAAGCACTAAGCATGAGCATATGGGGGCTTGCAGGAAGGGGAATTAGGCTCTGACGTGATGTCCTGCATCAAGCAGATTTTTCCAGTGGCTTCAGCAGCAGCAGGAAAAGTAACCTTGTACTGGAAGGTGTCTTCATTTGGTGGTGATTGGCATATTAAAAAGACTCCTTGGGACAGGAAATAGAGCTCCTATGTCCTCTGGAACTTTGTGCCATCAATAGCACTCAGGTGCTCCTTTGGTTTCTTTATCCTCCATGTCCTAGAGGGAAAGATTTGCTCCCTTTCGTTCCTCACAAAGAATCACAGAATCATTTTGGTTGGGAGAGACCTTTAAGATCATTGAGTCCAATCATTCTCTGACTAAACTAAGTCTGTCCCTTAGCACCACTGTTCTGCCTCTTTGAAACATCTGCAAGGATGGGGATCTAACCACTTCCCTGGAGAGCCTGTTCCAGTGTTCATTAACCCTCTCATTGAAGAAGCTGCTTCTAATATCCAACCCAAACATCCCCTGGTGCAACTTGAGCCCACCTCTTCTCGTCCTATCACTTGTTACTAAAGAGACCAACACCCACCTCATTCCAACCTCCTGAGGAGGTTGGAGAGAGTGAGAAAGTCTCCCCTCAGTCTCTTTTTCTCCAGGCTAAACATTTCCCTCAGCTGCTCCTTATAAGATCTGTTCTCCATCTCCATGTGACAGTTTGCAGGTTGTGTCAACACAGCAGACTTCCCTGGGATCTGCTGATCTGCTGTTAGTGCTTGCAGCTCTGCTGAGATATCAGATGTAACTCGCTAATTAATTACCTAATTAGATAAAGATTCTGAGGATGACAATAATAATAATGGAATTGTTATTGTTGTTATTCATAATAATTACAATAAATGATGATGACAACAATTATGATGATTATTATTATTAATGATTTTTTTTTTTTTAAAGCCACTTCAGGCCATTTTTGCAAAGGATTCAATTGCTCATCAAACCCTAGTGAATGCTATTTAATCTCCAACTTTTGTGGTGAGAAAAAGAAAAAAACAGGAAACAAACAACAAATAAGGAGATGTTCTTTTCTCGAAGTGGGATTCCCTCTGGCCCTGCCTGACCCATAGCTCGGCCTCCTGCTGCTGTGGATGTGGACAGAGATCCATAGGGAGACCTCAAGCAGCAGTGCCTGGAAATGTATCCAAAGTCCCAGACTTCCTCAAATTTCTCCCTGCTTAGAAGTCTCCTTCACCTGTTTTCTCGTGCATTTGCCAATGCCATTAAAATAAGGTCCCAGCTGGCAGCATGGTCACAGGAAAATTGAAGTTTTACTTCTCTGGACCCAGTTCTCATAGTGGCTTGCACTGGCACCAGAGATATCATCAGTATCTCTGATGAAGGGTATCTGCAGGACTGCAACCAGAATAGAGCCTGAAAATTATTACCCAAGTGAGAACAGAATAAGACAAGCAAAATCCAGTATTTAAAGCACTCGTGGATGCTTCCCCCTGCCCCACCTCCAAAGCTTTTATCTACAATTAGCTCTCCTAAGGTCCCTGTTGGGGATCATTTCATTAAATAACAGCTCAGTGCTGAGTTACAGAAAGGAGACTGTAAAACGTTCTAAGGCTTGCTAAGTGATGTGTGAACACAAACTGGGGCACTTGGGGAAGAGAGATCTCTGTTCTCTGGAAGGTCGCACAGCTCTCTCCAAGGGACATGACAAGCACAGACACTGAGCCTTGCTGGCTAAAGCTGGGGGCCCTTTTCCTTCCCTATGTTGGCCTGGCACTGCCAAATCTGTCACTGCACAACCCCCCAAGGCTGAACTTCTCTGAAGCCCCCCATGGCTGCCAGCAGATCCAAGGACTTAGAACTCTCAGAAAGCTCTTTAACCCCCACTCCCACCCCAAACTTTGCTATTTGTGGACATTTTGCCCTCACTTTTCACGTGTGGCAGCGAGGTCCACAGGTTAGGTAGAGGGGGGGAAAAACATATAGTTTCCTTAAGTGAGTTTTGAAATGATGCCTTTTTTGGTGCCTTTTAGTGTTCAAGAGTTCAGTGTGACACAGGTAGGAGGGGAAAGCATGGAAGGAGATACAGGAAAATCCACAGATCATAGAATGGTTTGCTTGGAAGGGACCTTAAAGACCATCTAGTTCCAACTCCCATGCCATGGACAGGGACACTTCCCACCAGACCAGGTTGCTCAAGGCCTCATCCAGCCTGGACTTGAACAGCTCCAGGGAGAGGATATCCACAGACTCCCTGGGCAACCTGTTGCAGTGTCTCACCACCCTCAGTCTAACGAATTTCTTCTAGTGTCCAATCTAAATCTACCCTGATTTAGTTCAAAGCCCTTGCCCCTCATCTTATCACCACAAGCCCTTGTAAAAAATCTCTTCCCAGCTTTCCTGTATCCCTCTTCAGACACTGGAATGATACTATGACGTTTCCCTGGAACCTTCTCTTCTCCAGGCTGAACAACCCCAACTGTCTCAACCTGTGCCCACAGGGGAGGTGCTGCAGCCCTCTGATTATCTTTGTGGCCCTGCTCTGGACCCTCTCCAACAGATCCATGTCCTTTTTGTGTTGTGGGCTTCAAAGATGGGCACAGTATTGCAGTATTCCAGGTGGAGAGACTGCAGCTGGAGGGCAAGCAATGCTGTAGCACAAAGTAGTAACAAGACCCTTACATATACATTAATAAGACTTTTTAACCTGGAGCTAAACCAGAGCAGCTGTGTCTGTGGCTGCAAAGGGCAAGGTGAAATTGAGAAATGGGCAGAGCCAGGCCACAAAAGCAGCTTCAGAGCTGGAGAAGATGCCTATAAGGAGGCACCTGGAGAGCCATCCATCTTGTGGAGATGGTGGATTCAATTACAGGGCATGAGTACATAACTCCATGCACTAAAAGGCTCTCAGAAAAAGGGAGATCTAAAAGTAAAAGCTGTAAACAGAAGATGGACAAACAAAATCAGAAATACATCAGTAGCACAAGCTTGAGAGCCAGAGACAAAAACCAAAGGGAAGAGCAGAGTCTCCCTCTTGTAAGATGGTCGAATCCAGCTTGGATAGCTGCCTGGAAGTTGTCTTTTAGCCCAAACCCAAGCTAACAGACTTGGTGCATAAGGGATAAAGGGTGGTTGCATGGCCTCAAACTCGGGGAAGGTAGGACTGGCTGTGGCCAGCACATGGCAGACTGAAAGGCAGCCAGTTCAATCTGCATCCCTTTCCCAAAATCCATCTTTTCCCGAGGACTGACTGCTAGAGAGGCCACCACACTGCAGCTATGGAAAGAGGAATGATTTCATGGATAAAGGCATGGAAAGGAAGCAGAAACACCTCCGGGAATGTGTCATGGGATAGGAAGGGTCATCCCTACTTCTCACAAGTTAGATAGCTCCACCTCATCGCTTCATGCAGGAGAGGAAACCAGAGGGTTTTTTCCTGTAAAGCTAGTGGTTGGCAGCAGGGCTGAAGTGCTGGGAGGACTGCCCTGGCCAATCACACATGCCCTGTGTCTGTAACATCATAACTCCATTCACCTGCCTCCCAGCATCCTTCATTAACTTCACCACCCTCTCCTACATTAGGAAGGGGTTGGCCAAACTGTAGCATCCATTAACACCCAAACCGTGATGAGGACCCAGCAGTCCTCAGAGCCTCACAGTTACACTTGCTAAAAACCAAGGGAGGCCTGGGCACAGGCTCACTCAGAAGAAGCACAGAATGATAATGGGGTTGGAAGGGACCTCCAGAGATCACTCAGTCCAACCCCTCTGCTAAAGAAGACTCATCTAGGGGAGGTTGCACAGGAATGCATCCAGGTGGACTTTGAAAGTCTCCAGAGAAGAAAACTCCAAAAGCTCTCTGGGCAGCCTGCTCCAGGGCTCCAGCACCCTCACAGCAAAGAAGTTTCTCCTCATGTTGAGGTGGAATCTCCTGTGTTCCAACATATACCCACTGTCCCTTGTCCTGTCACTGGGCACTGCTGAAAAGAGTCTGGTCCCAACCTCTTCAACTCCACCTTTTAGGTATTGATAGGATGTCCTCTCAACTTTTTCTTCTCCAGGCTACAGAGCCCCAGGTGTCTCAGCCCTTCCTCATAAGAGAGATGCTCCAGTCCCCTTACCATCTTTGTAGTTCTCTGCTGGACTCTCCAGTAGTTCCTTGAAGAAGACTCCAGCATGGATGCTGTAGGAATCCCTTTGGCCTCAGGCTGCCATAGTAGTCAGGGCTAGGTGTGTGCCACTGCTGGCTTGGCTTCCCTCAGGCACTGGGTTCAAACCCTGGGGGAGCAGCACCACATAAGTCTCACCCATAAGCCCTCAGAAATCATCCAGATGCAAAACACTGTTTTCATTCAAGGATACAGAGAAGGAAAGTCATCACACCTGAGCAGGGAAGGGCAGGTCTAGTAAGCTCTGTCTTTCCATTTAGGCAGCAAAATAGTTCTCTGCTCCCATCAGCTTTTGCTGATGCAGTGATGAAGGTGCCTGGCTGCAGAAGGGATGCTGACTGAGAGGTAAAGGCAGTGCCTGCAGAGAGCTGGGCTTCCCAGGAAGGGCTAATTAGTCCCCATTTGAGAAATCTGGTTACAGCAAGTGAGCAGGTGCTGCTAGGAACTGGAAATAATCTGCACAAACACGCTCCTTCCTCTGTGGCAGCACAGCTAATTACACCTCCTTGGGTCACCACAACGTTTTACATAAGATCCCTCTGCCCAAAGCCTGTTGCCACCTGGCACCAACTGCCAGATGAGACACTTCAGCANTGTGGCCAGCAGGACCAGGGAAGCAGTCATGCCCCTCTACTCAGTACTGGTAAGGCCACACATCAAATACTGGGTTCAGTTTTAGGGCCTTCACTACGAGAAGGACACTGAGGTGCTGGAGTGTGTCCAGAGAAGGGCAACGGAGCTGGTGAAGGGTCTGGAGAACAGGGCTGGTGAGGAGCAGCTGAGGGAACTGGAGTTGTTTAGTCTGGAGGACAGAGGGCTGGGGGGAGACCTCATTGCTCTCTACAGCTCCCTGAAAGGAGGAGGAAGGTGGGGTTGGTATTTTCTCCCTGATATCAGGTGATAGGACAAGAGGAAGTGTCCTGAAATTGTGCTAGAGGAGATTTAGGCTGGAGATTAAGAGCTATTTCTTCACAGAAAGGGTTCTCAGGCACTGGCAGAGGTTGCTCAGGGCGGGCAGTGGAGTCACCATCCCTGGAGGTGTTCAAGAAGTGTGCACATGGCACTTTGGGACATGGTTTAATGGCCGTGGTGGTGTTAGGTCAATAGTTGGACTCAATGACCTGAGAGATCTTTTCCAATCAAAATGATTGCATGATTCTAAACCACTCTGCACTGCATCCTTGCCAGCACCTCTGGGTGTTGCTGGGTGGTGATGTGCTGCATCCTGCTCCTGCAGAGCATGACCAATGCTTTGCAACCTCCTGGAAGCCTAAAACGTGCCCCGAGGGAATGCGATGATTGACATCCTGAGAGGGGCCGATACTGTGGCAGCAGCAGAAGTAATCACAGAGCTAATTACTGTTTATATAAGATGCTGTGCCTACGAGCTTCCGTGGGTGCAACTGTCTCATCACATCGCCTTGATCTCGGGGCGGTGCGAGGTGTTCCTGCACATCTGCAAAGCCAGAATGGAGAGAAATGGGAGGTGAGCAGTCAGGACAAGCCAGTGCAGCAGGAAAGCAGCCAGCTGTGGGTTGATTGGATCAGGAAGAATTTCCTAGGCACCCTCCCAAAACAGAGGTATCTGTTCTTCAGCAAGTGTCACGCAATCTTAACTCCTAGTTTGCACCACATCTGTGGTAGGAGACAGCGCCTCGACACAAACTGTATGGACAGAGGCATCTGTGAGTCACTGTGTGACCTGGAGACATTTACAACCCTTGGGCCTTGGCTTGCTGTAGCAAAAGGATGAAAGGATGTGTGGGTGATGCCTGGGAAGCAGGAGCTGCTGGAGGAGGAGAACACCACCAATGTGGCTGTGTTCATGAGCATAAGCCTGTTTCCAGGAGGCCTGCTGAGGTGATGAGGTCAGCTCTCCCTACAGCCAAGCTATGTTGGTACAATCCAGCAGAGGCTCTGCCATGGCTTCAAAATGCCTCCTGCCTTTTGTACCAGGATGAAGGTGCACCTGCAGCCCAGGATTTGCTCCTGCCATGGAGACACTCCAGCTCTTCCCCCTGGGATATATAGGACAGTAAGTGAGGATAGATGCCATGCTGAGGTTGAGATGCATCAGCTGAGCATGGACAGAATGTGCTCCTGAGAGCAGACTGGTTGTGGGATGTTTCAGCCCAAAGGTAAAACACAAGCCCAGGCAGCTCTTTTACCCAGCAGGTCTGAGGGGGTGTGACAGCTTCTCCATACATTGCAGGATCATTCAAATTTGCCTTTGTTGCAGCTTCAGTCACACTGCAGACTGAGCAGGTTGAGAGCTCTGATGAAGTCACCACATATGTTAGCCAGCCAGGGAGCTTTGACAGAAAGTCATTGAATAGAATCATTAAGGTTGGACAAGTCCTGTAAGATCAAGTCCAACCATCAACCCAACACCACCATGGTCATTAAATCATGTCCCAAAGCACCATATCCACACATTGCTGGAACACCTCCAGGGATGGTGACTCCACCACCTCCCCAAGCAGCCTGTTCCATACCTGACCACTCTTGCAGTAGAGAAATTCTAAACCTCCTAAACCTCCCCATGTGCAACTTGAGGCCATTTCCTCTCATCCTATCAAATCCTTTCTCTAAAGGCCAAACCTGTTCAGCATCCACCACCAAACCACCTTCCAAGCCACAGCACTTTCCTCAGCCATGGCCACTTAGAGCTGTCTGCAGTCAGTCCTAATGAACAGGCAGCTGAGCACAAGCCCTGGAGAAGAGTGGCATGGCTGTGGGTCTGTGGTGGAGTAGCCCCAGCCAAAACTGAGCAGAAGGGCTGTGCTGCTGGGCGGCACAGCTGCCCCTGCAGTTGCTTCCAGATCTCCTCACCCAGCAGCTGAGCATGGCCAGGATGGATACAGAGGGAAGGGGGAAACAGACCCTCTTTGTAAAGCTGACTCCAGACACACTGCCCTGCAGAGAGGGCTTTTTGAGGCTCAGCTCATCAAAGCTGAGATCACACTAGGGACAGAGGGATGAAAGTGTAATGGGAGCTGCTATTTAAGACACAGGAGTGAACTGTATCCCTGTAGAAATGCTTGGTGTAGTGGTTTAAGGTATATTGGAATATTCTAATAAGAGAAATTAGATCATTGGCTGTAAAAGAATGATAATGATAAAGTCTATATCATTCATTGGTTTGCTGAGAGGTATTGAAAAGCCAAAGTGTAAACAGTTCCTCCTTCTTTGCTTTTAGGCAGTTTGCTGTTCCTTCGCTTCTCTCTCTAAACTCTTCCACTAACCTTGGCTGACCAGATAACACATAAGCCTTGCTGGCTGTTTTCTATCTGAGAGAAAGAGAGGGTGATGTTGGCCCCTTCTGGGCTTTTTTTTTTTTTTTTGGCCAGGAGAGAAGATTTGATTTCTAAATTGTATATATCTGCAAACATATCGTGTATATGCTTGTAAAGTTAGCTTTGCTGCAAATAGGGCTTGATCTTACTTTCAAGCTGTCTGAGCTGGTCTGGTAAATTTTAACTGGGGGGAGGGGGAGTTCCCAAGCCACCACACTTGGTTTGGGCTCTATTTTCCTCCCTTGTCCCCTGTTAAGTTCCTCAGCGTTCCAGGGGAATGTGCATTACTGCCTGCAGAAGAAAACAGCTGCAGCTGATCAGGTGCTGTCCTTCTCCCCCTGCCCGAGAGCCACACTCATGCTCAGTTCTTCCTAAAGCCACTTCTGACTGCATCCACTTGGAGCTATCAGCTTACATACATGGTCCCCAACTTAGAACACCAGAATGCTTGGTCTGTTACTGTGCACAGGGCAGAACAATGCTGAGTTCCCATCCCTGAGACGCAGGAATTTCTGAGCAGCAGAAATATGGGAGTAAAGTATTTCCCCACTGAAGCCTCTGTCAGAGCAGAGCCTAATGCTCCACCACAGATTGCATCAGGTTGGAAGGGACCCTCAAAGCTCATCTTGTCCAGCCCCTCTGTACTACTCCAGCACCCCTTTTCAAGGGATGTCTCCATACTTGATTCCAGAGTGGTGAGATGTAGATGTCTTAACACAACAGCAGAAATGTCTCCCCCTAGGATGACCTGGCATGCCCTAGACACATCTCCTTCCCTCAGCTTCATCTTCTTTCAGTCTCACTGAGCCTGGCTAGTTTGATCTTCCCTTGCAGGATGCTGGACAACGTTTACCTTTTCCATACCATTAGGATGCTGACTCATCTCAGATTCAGCTATTGCGTAGGAGGCTTAGAAATGTCCTACCTGAGACGTGGGAACTGGCTCCAGTCTGAAGCCAGCTGCAATTCAGGCCTCTCCCAGCCATGATGCTGGCTTTAAAAATAAATCTTGTGAGTTAAAATAAAAGCACACCTTGGACAGGCCTTAAAGTTTCTGAGTCACTTTTGTCCAAGCTGCTAAGGCTGGCCAAGTGATCATCCTGTTTAAGTGAAAACTGAGATTCATTATTCTAATGACATCTGAAGATGGGATTTTAAGCCAGTATGCACATTTCATAGGGCTTCTAATAAGCTACCTTGACTGGCAGATATTTTTAAGCCCAGTACAAGGAGTGGTCACAATCAATGACTCACTCCAGCCCCAGGGACTTTATCCACAGGTGAGGTATTAGTTGATGCAACAATGGAGAAACCTGGACAGCAGCAGCCAGGCCTCTGTGCTGCTCCACAGCAATGACTCTCTGGCTGTCCTGGTTTGTAACATGGGACAAGGATGGTGGATATAAACCTGAATTGGCCCAGCTTAAGAGATCAAGGACACAGAATTGCCTCAGTGATGGAAAATTGGAAGAGACTGCCCTGAGAGGTGATGGATGCCTCATTACTGGAAATGTTCAAGGTCAAGTTGGACACAGGTCTGAGAGACCTGTTCTAGCTAAAGATGTCCCTGCTGACTGCAGAAGGGTTGGACTAGATAGCCTTTAAAAGGTCTCTTCCAACCCAAACCATTCAATTATTGTGTGAAGAGTGGTTTGGGGCAAGTTCACGGCTCTGATGCTAGCATGCATGTACATGGCACTGTGTGAAGCTTTCTGCTTACAAGTTCCTCTTGCCCCATCATTCTGAGGCACCTTCTCTTTGCTTCACAGCCATGGGATGTTGCTAGTACCAGAGAAGAGCTAGGAGCCAGACTGGGTTGGATTTATNCCCTGGGCAACCTGTGCCAGTGTCTCACCACCCTCACTGCAAACAACTTCCTCCTAACGTCCAGTTTAAATCTCCTCTCTGCCAGTTTAAACCTGTTACCCCTCATTCTGTCATTGCAAGACTTTGTCAATAGTTCCTCCCCAGCCTTCCTGTAGGCCCCCTTCAGATACTGGAAGGCCACTCCAAGGTCCCCTGGAAGCCTTTTCTTCTCCAGGCTGCAGAGCCCCAACTCTCTCAGCCTGTCCTCATAGCAGAGCTGCTGCAGCCCTCTGAGCATCTTTGTGGCCTCCTCTGGACTGGCTCAAACAGTTCAATGTCCTTCTCATGTTGGTTGAGGCCCCATCCCCGGAAACAGTCAGATCTGAAGTTGATAAGGCCCTGAGCAAAGTGATATAATTGGAGATGTCCTTGCTCACTGCAGAGGTTTCAGCCAGGATGACCTTCAAGAGTCCTTTCCAAGCTGAAGCACTCTGTGAATCTGCGATTCTGCAGATTTGGGATTGGCAAGGGAGAAGATCAAGGAGCAGCCCCTGCTAGGTGTGATGGCTGCAGAGGCAGATGCAATGAAAGCATGTCCTGCTTTTCTTCAACAGCACCATCCAGCAGTGGAGAAAGATGCCTTTCTTCTGCAGACAAAACCTTTCCTCTGCCAGCTCTGATGCTGCTTCAGTTTGCAGAGAGGCTGCTGATGTGCTCACCCACTGACAGAGTGGACTTGCAGATAGTTTATGGCTCCTGCTGTACTCTCAGAGCTGTAAAACAATATTCACTGTAGCTACTGTGCAGGGCTTGGCTGGTACAGCCACAGCCAGAAGCATCCAGCAAGAAAAAAAAACAAAAAAGAACAAGGCTATAAAAACATACACACACAGGCCAGGAAACATCTTATTATAGATCTTAGTTTGAAGGAGGGAAATTAAAACCCCCATAGCCACACTCAGCATCTGCCCAGCTATATTTGCCTGATCCATTTATTATCTTAGCCAATGCAATTCCAGTGTTGCACAACTCCAGTCTTTCACACTAGGCAAAAGAAAAAAGACCCAACCAAACAGCACACCCAATCCCAGCACACAAGATGTCATGGCTGGGTTACAGCTGTAGCATATCCTGTTTCTCTGAACATTTGCTGATTTGGCATAATACTGAGGGAAGGGGAGGGTGGGGGGCTGGGATCTGGCTGGAAGATGTGGATCTCACCACAGCAGGCTTTTCTGCTGCAGGAAGGGCAGCAATTTGCCCATGTGCTGATCCTTTCAGCCTGGAGTGGAGAAGGCCTGGCTTTGAACGGGTTCCCTCACCACAGCTGCACCTCCTGCGCTTGGTTCTCAGGCTGCAAGACTGCAGATAAAAGCTCTGGCAATGACACCTATTGCATACAGAGTTAAATGTGCAATGGAAAACATGACAGCTTGGCATGTCACTGCTCTCACAGCACCCAGCCTGGAAATTGATGCTGTGAGGACTTCAGGGAGAAGGAGGAAGCTTGGCACTGGATAAAAACATGCACATTCCCGGGTAAGGGTGGAAGAAACCCAGCTGTGTTGTAGGCTGAGATCCTCCAAACCCATTCCTGACCAGAGCCACCAAGGAGCCTGCTGCCTCCATGGGAAAGGTGTCAGTGGGTGCCTAGAAGTGTTTCTGTGGGAGCGAGGCTGCCCTATAGCCATCTCCCTGGGGAAGGGTTTCAGTGACTCCTCTTGCACACAACTAATGCCAAAATATCACAACTTCAACATGAACTGGAAGCTCCAAAGTGCTTTGGGTAACCTGGTGAAGAGCCTAGAGAACAAGTTGTGTGAAGCTGATGGGGAGACCTCATTGCTCTCCACAGCTCCCTGAAAGGAGGTCGCAGTGAGGTGGGGTTGGTCTCTCCTCCCTAGTATCAGGTGATAGGATGAGAGGAAATGGCCTGAAATTATGCTGGGGAGGGTTAGGTTGGAGAATCAGAACTATTTCTTCACAGAAAGGGCTCTCAGGCATTGGAACAGGATGCTCAAGGAGTCACCACGTTTGGAGGTGTTTAAGAAATGTGTGGACATGGCACTTTGTGACAAGGTTTAACAGGCATGGTGTTGGGTTGATGGTTGGATTTGATGACCTTAGAAGGCTTTTCCAACCAAAACAGTTCTATGACTCAGTTTCCTTTACAGAGCAAGCTCACAGAGGGCTCTGCAGCACTCACTTTTATTAATAGCTTGGCTGTCCTGAGCATTTTTTCATCTCGGTTCTCATGAGTTATTTCCACTGCACAGCTTTCCATCATGGCTCAGGTTTGGGAGCCAATTAGACCAGCTGGTGGGACACATCCCCAACAGATGAAAAAAAACCCAAAGTGAAGCCACAGCCAGAGAATCAGGAGTGCTTCTATAAAAAGTCAGGAACACGTGCACGGCTTTGTGGGCACAAACAGGACTCAGCATGCCTTTCCACAGCTGAGGAGAGCTCACTCAGTTATGTGGTGCTTTAAGTAAAGAAGGTGCCTGGTTGTGCATCACAGACCTGGTCCCTGACCAGCTCACCTCCTCCCGCAAGCACTCAAGGTCTTACCCAGTAAGGTAAAAAAGGAATTACATCTCCATGCTAGGTCTGTGTGGGTTGAGTATTGGGTTTGGTTTAGGGCCACTCACTACAAGAAGGACACTGAGGTGCTGGAGCACATCAACAAAGCTGGTGAAGGGTTGGTGAGGAGCAGCATAGGCAACTGGGGTTGTTCAGCCTAGAGAAAAGGAGAAAGGAGGTTGGAGACAGGTGGGAGTTGATCTCTTCTCCCTAGTAACAAGTGGTGGCATGAGAGGAAATGGCCTCAATTCGTACCAAGGGAAGTTAGATTGGACATTAGAAGAAACTTCTTGGCTGAAAGGGGTCTCAAAGACAGAAACAAGCTCCCCCTGGGAGGTGGCTGAATCCCCATCCCTGGAGGTGTTTGCAATAGGCAGAGATGTGGTGCTGAGAGACATGGTTGGACTGGGTGATCTTGAAGGGCTTTTCCAGCTGAAAGGACTATGGTTCTGTGAAGTGCCAGGGATCAGATCTGCCTGTGACTTGCTTCTGCTTGAAACCCTGCCCTCCTTTAAAGCAGCCCTGAGACTCAATGAGCGCTGGATCAGTGAGTTAAATGAGTTCACTTTTTTCCAGGCAGAGATGACAGGCTGCACAGCGACAGCAGTGATGTTTAACACAAGTGGCAACATCTTGGTCCTGTTAAAATCAATAGGGAAACCCTCCTGGACTCTATCCAGGCTGTGGAAACAATGAATTGTGTGAAGGTGGTGTTAGAGAAAGAGCTACAGGAGCTGGTGCTCAGTAAGACCTTCCTGGGACTCTTTCCTCCAGCAAAGAGGTATAAAGGGAGCTTGCAGAATGGATTTAAGCAACTACGGTGGGACTTGGACAGAACAGGGGTCTTCATGTGCCCTTGTGGCCAAGATGACCAAGGATATCCTGGAGTGCATTAAGAAGAGTGCAATCAGTAGGTCAAGGGAGCTTCTCCTCCCCTTTCACTCTGCCTTGCTGAGACCACATCTGGAGCATTGCGCACTGGTCTGGCTCCCCAGTTCAAGAGGGACTGGGAACATCTAGAAACTGGAAGTCTCACAAGGAAAGGATGAGAGAGCTGGGGCTGTTCAGCCTGGAGAAGAGGAGAGGGGATCTGATCAATATTTACAAATATCCAAAGGTCATCCAGTCCAGCCCCCTCTGCAGTCAGCAGGGACATCCTCAACTAGATCAAGTTGCCCAGAGCCTTGTCAAGCCTTGCCTTGAATATCTCCAGGGTTGGGTCATACCAACCCTCAACTACCTCCCTGGCAACCTGTTCCAGTGTTCCACTACCCTAAATGATGATTTTTCAGAGGTTTCTTCCAACCCTACCATTCTGTGATTACAGGATTCATAAATATCAAAGACAGTATCAGGGAGCCTGTGTCCGGGCATGCATATGGAGATCTGCAGATGGGCTCAGAGCCCTCTTCCCACCACACACCCTGACAGGGCTGGCATTTCTGAACACCTACCTGTGTTCAAATTCCCATATCCACTGAAATGCAGAAGCCACCCTAAAGAGGACATGTGGCACACATCTCTGGGGGGGTGTCCTTGCCACGTAACTCATAGCAGCCCACAACTGACACACAGCTCCTGTTGTGAAACTCCCTGTGTAGGTAGCAACACAATCAGCTACACGACTCCAGACTATTTCCTCCTCCTACATTCAGTTCCTATTCAGGATCTTGGTTGCTCACTGAATGAGAACTTAGGATTCCATTTTGCACCCCTCTGTTGGCCTCTTTATTGTGCCATACTCAGACTCTGCTCTGAAGACAGGTCTATTAATATCCTACAGGATTGAGTTGATCTTTGTCTGTCTATTGATAGAATGAAAAGAAAAAAAGTCTTCTTGCCTCCAACTCAGGTATTTGGACACAGACCTGCCAGCAGCCAAAACCTTAGTCTCCAGCTTAGACTTGCTCAAAGCACATAAAAACTTCTGGCAATTTCTCTGCAAAATCCATGAGACATATGCAAATCCTTTCCTCCTCACCACCTCAAGCATAACCTAGAGGTACTAGGCTGGCAAACAGGCCAGGTCCCAGCTAATTTCATAACCCCCAACTAATTTCATAATCCCCAGCAATATTAGAGCTACTCCAGAAGAAGCTTGCCAGAATTTTACCTGAGGAAAAGTGTTGTTGTTACTTAAAAAGAAGTGTTTGGACTTCTTTAAAAAAAAATTTAAAAATTAAAAAAAAAAAAATAAAAGAAGACTCTAGCTAGAGAAAGACAATGCCAGGTTAGATATTGCAGGTTGGTGGCTGAGCTCAAAGCAGGTGGGAAGCAAATGATGGTACCTACATGCAGTACAGCTCAGCCTTTGGATCACAGAATGCATTGGGTCGCAAGAGACCTTTAAAAGTCATCCTGCAGTAAACAGGAACATTTTACCACAAACCACAGAACTCTTGATGTTGGAAGAGACCTTTGAGATAGAGTTCAATCTTCAAGCTAACACCACCACAGCCATTAAACCACATCACAAAGTGCCATGTCCACACAGTTGTTGAACACCTCCAGGGATGGTGACTCCACCACCTCCCTGGGCAGCCTGTTCCAATGCCTGACCACTCCTGCAGCGAAAAAATGTTTCCTAATCTCCAACCTAAACCTCCTCTGGCACAATTTCAGGACATTTCCTCTCTGATACTAGGGAGACCATCAAGTCCAACCACTCACCTATAGTGTGCAATCCCACAATAATCCTGGTTGCACGAGAAACAAAGATCATCTGGTGGCACCTCTAAAGCAGCTGTAGATCCTGTCATGACTGCATACCTAGACACAAGGAAGGGCTCCCCACATTTTAGTGTCAGAGCATTGAGTCTGTGGGCAAGCAGCACACCTCACCTGATGTACTGAAAAACCTGTCTAGTGCTCAGTGTGCTATGCTATGCTTTCTCCCCATCATTTATCCCTGCAGGAGCAGGGAGGTGATCATCCCCCTGTATTCGCCCAGTATTATCACCCAGTACTCAGCACTGGTGAGGCCATGCCTCAAGAGTTCTGTGCCACTCACTACAAGAAAGACATTGAGGTGTCCAGAGAAGGACAATGAGGTTGGTAAAGGGCCTGGAGCCTATAAGGAGGGTCTGAGGGAGCTGGAGTTTTCAACCTGGAAAAGAGAAGGCTGAGGGGAGACCTCCTTGCTCTCTACACTGCCTGAAGGGAGGTTGGAGAAGAGGGAGGAGAAGAGGGGCAGCCCCTTCTACTTGACAGAGACAGAACTAGAGAAAGTGGTTTCAAACTGAGCCAGAGAGGTTCAGGCTGGATGCTAGGAAATATTTCTTCACTGAAAGGGTTCTCTAATATAGGAATGGTCTGCCCAGGGCAGTGGTGGAGTCACCATCCCTGGAGGTGTTCAAGCAGGGTGTGACCCTGGTACTTAGGGACATGGTTTAGTGTTGAGCCTTCAGTGAGGGGTTTGAGGGTTGGACTGGGTGATCTGTGAGGTCTGCCTGCTGTGATTGTGTGCTTTGAGAAAGACAGAAGACACCTGACCTACCACATCATCCAAAGCTGATGCTGTTGAAAAGACAGGGACCTGGAAGGTACTCTCTTCAGTCACTAACAATATGGATGCTTAAGCACCACCCTCCACATAGCCAAGATAAAAATAACCCTTCTATAAATGCACCACTGTATTCTGAGGTCAGAGAAGACTCCCAGTAAAATCACTCTGAGGCATTGAGAAAACAATCTCACTACAGAAAGCTACTCCCCAGTTTTCCCTTCTCTCTCCCTCTCCTCTCACTAGGGCTCTGAAGCCCCTGGAGGATAACTGTTTGGATAAATTGCATAACGAATCGCGTTTCCAGGCTTGTACATCTCCTCCACAGAGCAAGGAAGCGGCACGGGGCTGCCTGTTGTCAGCAGCTATTTTGAGACCTGCTGGACAGCCCTTTCTCAGAATCCAGCAGCTTCCCAGTAAATGTTTGTTCCTCAGCAGGCACTCCTATGCCCGCCACCACACGTCTCTCACTGACCCCATGCTTCCCACATATTTCCCCCCCCCCAAACAGATATTCCTCCTTCCCTCCCCCCAAAGATTAGCCCTCACACCAGATGATGGTCAAGGTGGTGTTCCACTTGAGAAGGTCTGATAAGCAAAGGAAAGACTCTAACACATCACCCCCAGTGGGCTTCCTGCTTTGATCTGACAGCAGCCTGCATCTGGTGGCTGCCTGTGGTCTAAAAATGCCGCGCCAGGAAGAACAGCTCAGGTCCAAAGTGGGGAGGTTGCCTGTATTGAAGCAGCACTCTCCAGGCCTCGGTGTCTCAGGAAAAGAAGCACGCTCAGCAGAAGGGGTCAAGCTGTGCTGTCGCAACCTAATGGCACTTTTGGCAAACAAGCCAGGATCTGCTTGCCCAGGCACATCCCTGCCTGCCAACAGAAAACAGGATGAAGACAGGATGACACATTACTAATTTCTAACCACATGGGCTCAAAGTACAAGTGGAAAGAATGAGCATCCTCAACACACCTCTCACCTGTTGGTCACCAGAAAAAAGCAAGCCCTGGCTGTGACCAGGGTAGGCCCTGCAGCATGGGCACGCCTCTGTCCTATGCAGAAGGTCAAGGAGAGAGCTGTGACTCTAAACCTTTTCAGCTCCACAGCTTCTTGGCTAGGACTGCTAATTAGAGCAGTGGCAAGGTTGCAGGGACACTAAAACTGGGCTGTATCAGATGACCAACAGCCCCCACTGCAAGGCAACAGAGAGCTCAGTGTCTGGACTGCCTGCCATTCACAAAGACCTAAACAAAACAAGAACCAGGAACCGATAGGAATAAAAACAAACCTTTTCCCATCCTTTCTTGGCCCTGCCCAGTCACAGGCAAGTGGGAAGAAATGAGGTAGCACTGCCCTGTCTTCATCTCTCTGCTGTGGCCAGCCTCATCTTTGAGAGAGTGGTGCTAGGATGCTGCTTTGCCTTTGCAGCCACATGCTTTTTACTGTGTAAACACTGCAAATCTTGACTCTGCATTGCTGAGATGTGCTCCTGAGTCATGGCTTCCAAGTGACTGACAGACCTCTGCTCTGGAAGCCTCCAGAGAGCTTCAGCTGTGGGAGTTTTGTAAGCAAGGATGTTATGCAAGTAGACAGCTATTTTTGTTCAAAGTTTAGTTCTGTACTCTGCAAGACTAAAAATACAGGCACACAAAGCTAAGGAACATGTTTGTAAAGCTCATTAAACAGCTGTGTCCTTTCTCTCATGGTCCTCTGCCTGGTAGTGGCACCTACCAATCAATTATAGAACTGGTCAGGTTGGAAAAGACCTCCCAGACAGAGTCAAACCACCAACCTAACACCACCATGGCCATTAACCCACATCCCAAAGTGCCATGTCCATGCGTTTCTTGAACACCTCCAGGCACAGAGACTCCACCAGCTCCCTGAGCAACCAAACAGATCCACAGAGGTCTACAGGAAGGCCTTCAGGAAGCAGCCAAACAAGTCAGTGTGCCTTAGTCCCACCCTTTAGAGAATTCAGATGGTAGCACAGCCCTACCTCCCCCAGTGCCAGCATTATGCAGCACCATCAAGAGGATGGGAGCAGGAGTCAAAATTAAGAGAGCAGCTCAGACACAAGCTAAGCCTTTGATGCTCTCCTGTGAAACTTGACCAGAATAAATCAGGCCTGTTACTGTTTAGATGCTTTGAGAAAACCCCACTGAACTTCTAGGAGATTGTCTACTGTTAAAGGCTTCAGACAGTTAAATGATGCTTGCTAATTCTGGAGCTCCACCAGGTTCAGACATCTATCCCTGCTGCCAGGTCTAATGAGGACTTCAGTCTGCACAAGAAATGATTATTCATCATCAGATCTCCTTACCCCTCATGTAAATGTTCTGCTTCATCTCAGAACTAAAAGAAAAGCAAGCTATAAATAAAGAGTGGCTATTTTTGGAAAAGAATTTTCTTCCTGCTATATGTGCCTGTGTGCATCTGTAAATTATCTTCTGCACTTCTGTCAGCTTATCTAATCACTTAAATGCCAAAGTTGCTGGCCCCTTTTTTTTTTTTTTTTTTTTGTTTGTTTTT
>VWYK01079029.1:0-15939 GCA_013399775.1 Semnornis frantzii | reverse complement strand
CAGCCCTCTGATCATCTTTATGGCCCTCCTCTGGACTCTCTCCCACAGGTCTATGCCTCTCTGGTGTTGAGGGCCCCAGAGCTGGACACGGCACTGCAGCTGAGGTCTCACCAGAGCAGAGCAGAACCACCACCTCTTTTGATCTGCTGTCTAAGCTTCTTTTGATACAGCCCAGGCTGCCATTGGCCTTCTGTGCTGCAAGTGCCCATTGCTGGCTCATGTCCAGCCTCTCACCCATCAGTACTCCCTTCTCTGTAGGGCTGCTCTCAATCTCATTCCCCAGCCTGGACTGACATTGCCCTGGCTTACATGCAGGACCTTGTTTGCACTTGCCCTTCTTGAACCTCACGAGATTCTCCTCAGCCCACCTCTCCAGCCTGTCCGGGTCCCTCTGCATGGCATCCTGTCCTGCAGTCTGATCAACCACACCACTCAGATTGGTATCATCTGCAAACTCACTGAGGGTGCCCTCAGTCCCACTGTCTGCATCACTGGTGAGGATATTGAACAGCACTGGTCCCAGCATAGACCCTTGAGGGACACCACTTGTCACTCTCTGACCATTGAGCCGTTAACCACTCCTGTTCATATGCAATCATCCAACTGATTCCTTACCCACTGCACAACCCACCCTTGTGCTTCCCAAGGACTTCCAGAGGTCAGGCTCCCCAGCTGGCCATCAAGCAATGTAAGCAACCTGCAAGCAATACTTGAGGCAAAATCAGGCTTTTGGAAGTTGTTGGTTAATCTCATGCCCTATAAAGACCCAGTTCCCTGCAGCTGTCTACCTGAGTTTTTATACCTGCCTGGGGCATGTGCTTTGATTCCACTCACCTCATGAGCTGGGGCTGTCTAGTTTGACAAAGAGGAGGCTGAGGGGAGACTTCATTGCTGTCTACAGCTACCTGAAAGGGCATGGTTGAGAGGTTGGTGCTGGTCTCTTCTCACAGGTGATTAGTGATAGAACGAGGGAATGGCCTCAAGCTGCAGCTGGGTAGATTTAGACTGGACATTAGGAAATATTTTTTCCCAGCAAGAGTGTGCAGGCATTGGAAAGGGCTGCCCGGGGAGGTGGTGGAATCGCCAACCCTGGATGTGTTCAAAGGTCATTTGGATGTGGCGCTTGGGGATGTGGTTTAGGGTTACTCTACCTCATAGAGTAAGGATATCAGTTGGACTTGGTGATCCTGAGGGGCTTTTCCAACCTGAATGTTTCTGTGATTCTGTGATCATGCTGAGAGGGTACATGCAGGCTGGTTGGACTCAATCTCCAGAGGACCCTTCCAACACTACCATTCAGCAGTTCTATGATGCTAATACAGGGGTGATTTTTGGGCTGTGGGGAATTGCTCCCCACACCACCAGTCCCTCTGCCCATTACCACCCTCTGAAGCACACACCTACTGCTGCTTCATCTCAGACAAGGCTCTCTCCTAAAATGTGAGGTGGTGTAATGCCCCAGGAACAAGCTGGGGTAGCCTGTCCCAGGCTTGTGGGAGCATGCAGAGCAAAAGGGATTTCAAAGAAGGTCAAGATATCTCTGGTTCATATTCAGGTTCCCACTCAAAACTGGATTAAGCTGGAAGAGGGTAGATCTAGGCTGGGTATTAGGAAGAGATCCTTCACAGCGAGGGTGGTGAGACACCAGATGCCACCACCCTGGAGGTGTTCAAGGTCAGGTTGGACAGAGCCTTGAGCAACCTGGTCAAGTGGAAGGTGTCCCTGCTCATGTCGAGGTGTTGGAATTAGATGATCTTTAAGGTGCCTTCCAACCCAAACCATTCTGTGAATCCATGAAAGAAAAGGAGGTAGCTGCACCTGCATCTGGCTGAGTACCTTGGGGAGGGGAACAGGCTCGGTGCATATACAATGAAAAGCAGCATTAGCAGCAGAAACAAGCTGCTAATGGGCATGGAAAAGTTCTCCACAAGACACAGCAACCTCATGTGAGCTGATAAGACACAGAGTTAAGTGAGTGGAGCATCACATGCCTGGACTGTTCACAGCTCTCCTTCCTACGCAAGCAACCAGCTCTGGAGGGTGATAACACAGGAATGTCAATGCAGAGCTAAAAAAAAACCTCCTGTGTGCTGCTTTAAATAATCCCAGGAACTCTGGGGGTGAGGGGGAGCTTCTGAAAGCATCTGAATCAAAGCCTAAAGGAGAGCTCTTCACTCCAGCTTGTGATAATGCTGCTCACCATGCTGGAAGACAGGGAGAGGCAAGGAGGCTTGGAACATTGTATTGGCCTTGTTTTGTGTCAAATTATTTTCACCAGGACCAAAAAGATAACCAAGAAGGGACAGAGAGAATAGAAAGACTCGGATGCTGAATTTGCTAAGATGATAGCAAGCACATTATGAAAAATGAATTGCCCTACATGTGCTGTGTTCTTGATGTCCTTATCCCCAGCCTCCCATTGCTGTCCAGCATCAGAGACACAAACTTGTACAGATCTCAAGTCCAACAACAAATGTCACCTCCTATGAGGAATCACCAAGTATATAGTATTTTTTTTTAAACTATTTAGCTGAATTCCCATCCTGCTGAAGTCAGAGTTTCGTTACTGTACTCATTAGGGCCAGAAATTAATTTGGCTGTGGTCACAGTGAAAGTTTGTGTCAAGAATCCAACCTAACCTCCCAATTGGGCTTATTTCTCCATCAGTTATAAGCTGTGCTATTCCCAAACCTCTTTCCCAGATGGCCTGCACACAGTTACCTGACTGAATCGAGAGTTCCTTTGCTCAATACTACCTGCCACACTGGGGTCTGGGAAAAGGAACACAGCTTTTGGAAGCACCTGGTGGAAAATGTTTCAGAGGGGCTACAGCCACTGCGCTCCTCTGGTTAATTCTCTGTTGTCTGGGACACAGAAGGAAAAGAATGCCCTGGGACAAGCAGTCATGACAGGTACAAGAGCTGGTGTCAAAGCAGCAGCAGAGCTTGGTGGCTGTGGCCCTCATCAGGGTTAGCACAGTCTCTGCCCTCTGGCTTCCAGTGCCCTGCTTCTGGCTGGGTTCCTTCACCACACCCCTCTGGAAACTCAGAGTTGCTTCCGTGCAGAGCTGGCTCTGGCAATGAGCTTCCATGGTCACTCTGCATGAGTGCACATTGCAGAGGCCAAGCTCCCCATGCACCAGCTTGGTGGGAAAGCAGATATCAGAAGACAAGCAAAAAGCCCCCAGACTTCTCTATTTAAAAATGTCCCTGGGTAAAATAGGCTGTGGTAAGGTCTTGGGAGCCCTGAACTCTTCCTCTCAGCTATGTTGTCTTGATGGCTTTTGCACTGGGAGCTAGGCTGACACCCACATTGCCATCCAGCATGCTGCTGGGCAGATGCCTTTGCTAGAATGGAGTTAAGCCAAAGCAAGCTGCAGGCAAATCAGCAAAACCTGCAGGGCCATAAAACAAGGCTGCAGCAATTTCTGCCCAACTGGGCTGCATTGAGTGTGTGTGTTCATACAGGCTGGCCAAACCCAAGACTGAGGTGTCTTGACTGCCATGGGGTTTAGAGCCAAAGGCTAAATTCAGCCTACACACCGAAATCAGTGTGGTTTTGTGGGTGCAAGCTAGACTGGAACTTCAGTCTGGTGGCTTGAAGAGCAAGGAACTGATTTGAAAAAGGAAAGGAGAAGTAAAATAAAATGCTATTTCCTTGCCAGTAATTCTGCTGCAGTGGGTTGCTTTCTCCAGTTGACAGGGCACTGGAGATGATTCCCTCAAGGTTTAGGAGCTGACCCCTGCAGGATGTGAGCACTCCCCAGTCCTGCTGGACACTCTGGTTCCAGACATTCAGCACCTCTTCCCAGGGCTCCCTCTCCCTACAAACCGTCACCAGATGCTTCAACAACACCTGAAGCCAAACCCTTAAATTTCTTGAAGTGTCACAAAGACTTTTTCTGCACTTGCTTATCCTACAACTGTAGTTCAGGTCTCTGCTCATAGCTCTGTCCAGGTAGGGACTTCCTATCCCTGTTTACTTCCCTTAAGCATCTCCAGGCAGCCCCTGAGTGTCTCACAGCCACCTACTCAGTGACAGAACAAGCAGAATGCATCCCAGCTTTAACAGTGTTTGGCGGATTCCCTCTGCTGTTGAAAGCAAAACAAGTTCTGCCTCACCCAGCCAGAATTACTGTAACATGGAGAGGAAAATCAAGGGAGACTGAGAAGGACCTCCAAGCAAGAGGAAAGTTTCCAGCAAGGCAGCCAACTGATGATAATGCAGAGCACCATCCAGCCAAACACTGCTGGCTTTCCTAGGCTGCCCCAGGATCAGATCACAGAATCACTTTGGTTGGAAAAAAACCTTTAAGATCACCAAGTCCAACCACCAACCCAACACCACCATGGCCCAAACTGCCATGCCTACATGTTTTTTTAACACCTCCAGGGATGGTGACTCCATCACCTCTCCACACAGCCTGTTTCAATGCCTGACCACTCGCGCAGGTAAGAAATTATTCCTAATACCTAACTTAAACCTCCCCTGCTGTGACTCGAGGCTATTTCCTCTTGTTCTATCCACCTGTTACTAGGCAGAAGAAATGGATCCTCTCTGTAGCTTCAGCCAGGACCAACAGTTTTACTTCACCATCTTTTCTCCATGTTTGGCCACCAGCTAAGATGACAGCTATATCTCAGCACCTTGCTTGTCTCCCATTCGTTAAGTGGATCCTTTCTCTTCAGTCACTGCCTGCAGTCATAGTCTGGTCTCAAGGGAGTGCTGGGGAGGTAGGAGGGCCTGGTAGGTTGGCAGACTGTGTTCAGTGCCTCATCACTCATATTTGCCTCAGTGTCACTTATGGTAGAAAATGCAAAACCTGCATTTGTCTTGATGCTTCCCCAGGCAGCTCAATCCCTTCTGCTGGCCCCTCTAGAGATCTCCTGTGGCAGTGCCAGCATATGCATATGCAAGTGACACATTTTAGACTGCCAGTGACACCCACTTAGCATTTCTTAGTGCAGCTGAGCAGTCTTTTACAAAAGATATGCTTATCACCCAGGGCCAGCAGTCAGCGTCTTTCAAGAGCTGCTCAGTTGCCATCTGGGATCAAACAGGTGTTGAGACCACAGATCCACCACAGTGAAACTGGGAAGGCCAAGGGCTGACTGAACAATAGTGCCCCCAGCCACCCCCCACCCCCCTCCAATATAGGAGTGATATTACTGCTCATTCTGAGCACAAGCAACCCCAATCAGTTCTCTAGCTCTGACTGGAGGGAGGAGCTTCAAGTTCCCCCCTAACATCTTTTCAGGCAGCAACCTCTGCACTAAAGCTGAATCAAAGGACTCCAATTAGATACAGTGGGATGAGACCAAGTCTCCAGCACACAATTCCATACAAAGTAGCCTTCAAATCCTAACTGTCCTCAGATGTTTTGCACCCAATCCAGAACAAGATGCTGCAAGAGATTACATGGTCCTGCTCTGGCAGCTGGGTTGGACTCGAAGTTCTCCAGAAGTCCCTTCCAACCCCTAACATCCTGTGATAGATTCCATTCCCATCTGGTGTCCTTTTCTGAGAGCTTCAGAGAAGGGCTGGAATAACTTGCTGGGTTTCTGAGGTTTCCTGATTACCATTCTGATAATGGTAACATCTCCATGGCTCCAGTCACACTGCATAGGTGTGTAAACAGAACTCGAGTGAGGTTCCCAAGTCACTTCAAGTGAAGAATGTTGGTCTTTGCATTTCCTCCTTGTGCAGTGTCAGTTGATAGTTGAAGCAGTAACTGAGAGCTAAGAAGAATTAAAGAGGATTTCCAGTAACTGGGGTGACACCTTAGCTGAGGGGCACAACTGAGTGAGCTGCCTGGTAGGTGAATTACAGCAGAATTCATTTCTGTGTCAGCCTTCTCTGTACTGTGACAGTGACCTTTCAAAAGGTGGAGTTAAGCTCCAGCTGCACAAAAAAGCAGCTCCACTCAAATCACCTTTCCAAGGGCAATGTAAAGCTTGACCCAAAAGTATTCTAAACACTTTTCAGAGTAATAGGAAAATCAAATTTCCATAGGGTTTTTTTGGGTTTTCTTCTGTAGCAAGGGGCAATGCAGAAAAATAGAGCATGTGGCCTTCTTCTTTTACTTACAGAATCAAAAAATGGTCAGGGCTGGAAGGGACCTCAAGAATCATCTAGCTCCACCCCCCCTGCCATAGTCAGGGACACCTCAGACTAGATCAGGTTGCTCAGAGTCCCACCCAGCCTAACCTTAAAGACCCCCAAGGTTGGGGATTCCACCACCTCCCTGGCAACCTGTTCCAGGGTCTCACCACCCTCATGGTGAAGAACTTCTTCATAACATCCAATCTTACATCAATGCTTACGTGTTGTAAACTGACTTCAGCACAAAGGGCTGAGCACCCCAAAAAGCTAAATGAAGAAAATAATTCTTCCAAGATTCTATATTTATTCTGTGTATCTTATGGCCAGATTAACTTTCCTCTCCTGAAAGAGAAACTCCCTCCTACCTGCACACAACAGCTTCCCTTTGGACATCTTCATTGCAGCCTAGGGCTACAGGGCCAGCCAAGAGGTTTTACTTCCACCATGGCAGAGAAGCCACGCTGCAGAGGGGCAGGGCTTTCTCCAGAGGTACTGACCTGAGTAGGGTAGAGACTGCAGGAAAATGTTACAGCTGAAACTACTGCAGGCACTGCAGTGCCAGCTCTGAGCACAGTCCTGACCTACCACTGTGCTCTGTCCCACAGTGATCCCTCATCAGCCCAATTCATGGCCAGCGGTGTCTTGCTCACATCTCTCTTAGCATATATTTCTGGCCAATGATTGTCATCCTGTCATGGAAATCTCTTTAGGGCCACTACTTTTCCTTACTCACTCCCTGGTTTTCCTTCTTTATTATTATATTGATCTCACTAATCTTTATAAAGATGCATAGAACAAATGCCAAGAGGCTGGAGCCAGGCTCTGCTTGGCTAATGACAGGACAAGGGGCAGTGGGTGGAAGTTGAGGCATAGTTCCATGGAAACATGAGGAAACATCTTTCCACTGTGAGGGTGACAGAACCCTGGAACAGGCTGCCCAGGGGGTTGTGGAGTCTCCCTCTCTGGAGATATTCAAGACCTGCCTGGACACATCCCAGTATGATCTGGTCTAGGCGATCCTGCTCTGCCAGGGGGGATGGACTGGATGAGCTTTCAAGGTCCATTCCAGTCCCTAACATTGTGTGATTATTTCAGAACCAACCCCGGCCTGCTGCTGGACTGCAGTCTGTGCACCCTCAGGGGCACAAACATCAGGACATTTATCTTCTCAGCCACTGGTTAGCACTGAAAAGCAACAAACACAAGCCAGGCAGCTTGCATCTCTGCAGAACTCAATCCTCCTTCACTGCATACCCAACTCTGTGCCCGTCTCAAGCCTGGACAAGGCAACCTGAGTGAGCTGCCACCTCCCCCTCTTGCAGCCCAAGTGACCTTAGCATGAAGAATTGTTTTCCTGGGATTCAGTCTACACTTATCCCATTGTTGCTACCTAACCCTTCCTCAACAACCCTGCCACCCTGAGTATCTCTGACTGCATTTAGCTGCCATATACATTCCTGATATGCTGTAGGTGCAAGTAATTGAGGTTAGCAACTTCTACAGCACCACAAATGTTCAAATGCCTTTCAAGAGCTGGGATGAGGGACACCTGAATCACCCAGTGACTTCCTGTTGAAAGATGTCAACGAGAAATGTGACATCAGTGGATCAAACCTCTGGAGCAAGCCACTTCCACAAGGTGTGAACTTAAAGCCCCCTCCAAGCTTCCCACAGGAGCTGCTTGGCTCATTTGCCCCATGCCTAATAAAGTTCAACAAGGGTGAGTGTGGAGCCCTGCACCTGCACCAGTTCAGCTTAGTTCAGACCTGCTAGAGAACAGCTCCATGGAGAAGGACCTTGGGAGTCCTGGTGGCCATCAAGGTATCCATAGGACAGCAATGTGCCCTTGTGGCCAGGAAGACCACTGATATCATGGGGTGCTTTAAGAAGAGTGTGGCCACCAGGTCAAGGGAGGTTCTCCTGCCCCTCTACTTTGCCACAGTGAGACCTCATCTGGAGTGTTATGTCCAGTTCTGGGCTGCCCAGTTCAAGTGGGACAGAAAACTGCTGGAGAGAGTCCAAGGGAGGGCTGTGAGATTGAAACATCTGTCTGATTAATAAAGACTAAGAGCCCTGGAGCTGTTTAACCTTGAGAAGCTTGAGAGGAGATTTTGTTTGCAAGTATCTGAAGGATGGCTGTAAAGAAGGGGCCAGAGTCTTTTCAGTGGTGTCCTGTGATGGGATGAGGGGCAATGAACACAAACTGAAACAGAGGAAGTTCCACCTCAACATAAGGAAGAACTTCATGTTGAGGGTAGCAGAGCACTGGAGCAGACTGCTCAGAGAGGTTGTGAAGTTTCCCCTTCTGGAGACTTCCTAAACCCTCCTGGACGTGTTTCTGTGTGGCCTACCCTGGGTGATCCTGTTTTGGCAGTGAGGTTGGACTCAGTGATCTCTGGGGGTCCCTTCCAACCCCTAGCACTCTGTGGTTCTGTGCCTGCTCCTGTCAGACAGTATATCCCTACCAGAGCCTTGGTGGTGTGCACAAACCAAGGCACAAGCATGGATTCTGCTTTAGCCACATCAGAGACACAAGACTTGGGAAAGGGCCAGCAAGGAAGAGGAGTTGTGTTTGGAGTTTGCACTTCTCTGCAAACCCTTCTCCTGGGGACAGAGGTATTGCTGCTGGCACAGAGCAGTCCCTCTGAAGCCATCTGGGACACCTATGGCACAAACCCCATGGTTGTAATCCTTCCATATCCAAATTTAAGATGTAATTCAGCAGAAAGGCAGGCACCAAGATGTTCCAAGGCATCTGCATGCTGGGACTGTGTGACTGACTGCTGCTACCTGCAAAATCAAAATCCATTCTTAAGCAAAATTCCTGGAAAACACTTTGATACCAACTTCTTCACCTTTCCTGTGGATTGCAATTCCTCCTTTCAAACAAACACAAAATATTTCATAAAAAGCCCCTGAGATGTGGTGTGACACTGGAATGCTGAAGAACATTGTCTTCAGTGGGCCCCACTTAGCATCATTTTGTAAAGCCCTGAACTCCCTCTGGCTTTTGATATTCTCTAACCCATCAATACTCAGCACATTCTCTCCAAAGAGGGCTTCACATCCATACCCTTACCATGGGCATGTGAGACTTTGTAGCCTTATGCCACATCTGCTCCCATGCTTAGATGTGGTGCTAAGAGACATGGTTTAGCACCAGAATTGGTAGAGTTAAATAATAGTTGGACCTGTGATCCTAAATCTCTTTTCAAGTCAAAAAGATTCTGTGATTCCATCTTTCCAGCAATTTGCCTCCTTTCAGCCACCCAAAGTTATGTCCCAGGAGTTTTCTCTTTGGTCCCAGTAAGTCTGCTTGTAAGGATCAACCACAAGCAGAGCATTTCCTTGGTGAAACACAGTCCCACTTGAGCCCTGTGCAGTTTCCACTGATCTCCCACTGAAAGGATCAGTTTCAATGAAGGCTCCTGGGCCAGGCTGAAGAGTTCAGCCATGTGGGTAAGTTTCTCACTTAGCACAAAACTCAGTTTTCAGTCTCCTTGAAACACCCTTCCTTGCCAAAAGACTTCTCTTTGCAGGGATACACCTGCTGAGAGCTATGCTGTTCCATGCCAGGATGGGTAAGGAAGGTTGAGGTGGTGATGGAGAAACCCAGCAAAGGCTCCAGGAGTCAGCAGGGAGATCATTGTTACCCTCGCACATGCCTGTGGATTAACAGATTTTCAGGGCTGGAGGATGCTCAAAGGTCTGTTAAAGGGTTAATGCCAAAACTTTTCACAGAATGAGAGAAGACCTGCTTACAACTTCCCTTTATTTCCCTCCTGCTGCTTTATGAATAACTCTTTACTGTGCATGGGGTGAAAAAAATATGCCTCTTGGTTGGGCTGGGGGCCATCAGAGCACCAGTCAGAGGGTGGCTTTTGTAACAGGGAAAGCTTCTTCCAGGCAGAGGAAGACACTGCCTGGGGGCTTCTACACTCACAGCCTTTCTATTTCTGGCTCTCCCTTTTCACAGGGCTTGCTTTGCTAACCTTGCTCTGCCCCTCCCCCTCCACGGGACATTATTGTGCTTATATAGCTCAAAACAGAATGAACTGAGAAAAAAAAAAACAAAACACCAAACCACAATCAAAACAACTCTGGCAGAGTCCATCCCAGAGATGAGAGGTTTTTATCTTACTTCTCTGCCTTTTCCACTTCCAGGGAGTTTGCTGGAAAGGAGACTCATTAATAGGAATGTCTTAGCGGCTTAAATGCTGCTCTGTGGACACCAGTTTGCCTCTTGAGGTGGAAAGCAGAAAGTAATCCTATTTTAAATATAAATAGAGGTAGACTGTGCTGATCCTGAGCCCCAAGCAACTCCAGAAAGGTCACTGCAATAATGTGATGCACAAGCTCAGAAAGCCCCAAGGAGCTCTGGAGAGCTGACATGTTAAGGTAAGGGAAACAGCCCTAAGTCTCGCTGAGCCCTGACAGCGGCATTTTGGTCCATGACAGCAGCTCCCTCAACTCCAGAGCAAGAAGCTGAAACTGCAGCCTGCACACACACAGCAAGTTGTGAGTCCCACCCCCTCCTACACCCACACAGAAGGTTGGGAGTCCCATCTCTTTCCTTCATGTTGTGTGCCACTGCCAGTCACCAATGTCCACATCAAAGCCACTTGTTAGCCATCTCCCTCTGTCCTCCACCACCTCTGTGTGCCTCCAGGCTTTTCAGTTAGATCACAGCTCTGTCAGGGTGCCCTGCTCAGCAGTTACCATTCCCACCCTGGCTGCATCCCTTCAACCCTTTAAACCCACACCCCCTGAAGTCTGACACCACTGATGATGCTGTGAATGTAGGCTGCAGCCATAGAATGGTAGGGGTTGGAAGAGACCTCCAGAGATCTACTCCAATCTCCTTGCTAATGTAGGTCTGCCTAGAGCAGATGACACAGGAACATTTCCAGGAAGGTTCTGAAAGTCTCCAAAGGAGACTCCACCATCTCTCTGGGCAGCCTGCTCCAGTGCTCCACCACTCTCAATGTAAAGAAGGGCCTCCTCATGTTTAGATGGGACTTGCTCTGTTCAAGTTTGTGCCCGTTGTCCCTTGGCCTGTTGCTGAGAAGCACTGAAAAGAGCCCATCCCCATCCTCATGGCCTCCACCCTTTAGATATCAATCAACATCAGTAAGATCCCCTCTTAATCATCTCTTTCCCAGGCAAAGACCTTTGCATGGGCTTTGTACTTTGTCATCTCTTCTCTTCCCAGTTCAGAGGGCTTCTGTTTGCCAGGTTTCCTGCACTCCTGTCTCACAGGCAGTGCAAGGATCCTGAGCCAAGCACCACCAGCTTGATTTTACACTGCACTGAAGCATGGTGACCTATTCTAAAAGCAGGCAGGTTTAGCTAGAGCAGAGTCACATCTCCACCTTGCCACCACCTTCTGAGGCAGTGCTTGAAGTTAGTTCCTCATCACTGCAATGCCAAAGTGCCTAACATAGAACGGGTTGAGTTGGAAGGGATCTCCAAAGGTCATCCAGTCCAACCCTCTCTGCAGTCAGCAGGGACATCCTCAGCTAGATAAGGTTGCCCAGGGCCCTGTTGAGCCTCGCTTTGTGTATCTCCAGGAATGGGGCCAAGGAACACTTCCCTGGCCAACCTGTTCCAGTGTTTCACCACCCTCATGGTGCAGAACTTGTTCCTAACATCCAATCTACATCTCCTCTTCTCTAGCTTGAAGCCATTGCCCCTTGTCCTGTCACTGCAGGCCTTTGTAAAGAGTCTCTCTGCAGCCTTCTCACAGATCCCCCTCAGGGACTGAAAGGTCCTTATTAGATCTCCCCAGAGCCTTCTCTTTTCCAGGCTGAACACCCCCAGCTCCCTCAGCCTGTCCTCACAGCAGAGCTGTTCCAACTCCCTGATCATTTTTACGGCCCTCCCCTGGACCAAACTCCACCAGGTCCATGTCCTTCCTGTACTAAAGGCTGCAGATGTGGAAGGGTAACATCCCTAGGAAGAGTAAAGCACTGCAGCCCCTCAACATCTGATAGATTTTCTGAGCTGGATATTTACCACCCTCTCTCCTTCCATATCAGCTCCCTAAACCAAACATCTTCCTCCTGAACCTCTTTCCTATATACTTTGATCAGTCTTCCTGCCAGGGTGAGCTCAGGCCAATCTCGCTCACGAAGCATACAGTTAACAGCTCTCCCATCCTCCGAGGGCTACAAAGCTCCCTGCGGTAGATGTTCCATCAATGGTTCTTTTGAGCACTTTGTTCCAGTGTCTCCAGAACCCAGCTGGTGCTCTGCCACATGCCTGTCTGACACCTACCCTGAGGTCAAGCCAATTATTTCTCTCCTTCCCTACAGCCACTGACGCTGTCACACTTTGTGTTGCCCTTTTAGCATTTTTGCCACCTCTGATCGACTGCAACCTCCCCCGGGGAGGTTTACATCTTGTTGCTGCTGACGCTTGCAAAGCCACCAAAAGCATATGTCTTCTTCTCAGCACCCCCACCAGTGCCCTCCTGGAGAGCAAACAGCTTTTATACAGCTCCCTTTCTCAACTCCAACCCAGATGGCCCTTCAGCTAGGAAGCTTTCCATCTTGGGGACAAAGTTTTTTCCAGGACCTGGCTCAGCACCATTTGGATAAGGTAGCCATAACAACAGTATGGAGTGCATTCCATCAACACATGAAGTCATCCTTTTCCCAGGAAGGACTTGATGGCAACCTTGGACAACCATCCAGGCTCCCATCTATCACTTTCAGGGCTTGACTTGCCACTGTAAGTGCACTTCCACTCATTTAGCCCTCAGAAGAGGAGGCTGAGGGGAGACCTCATCATTCTCTATAACTGCCTGAAAGGAGGTTGGAACCAGGTGGGGACTGGTCTCTTCTCACATGCATCAAGTGACAGGACCAGAGGAAACAGCCTCAAGTTGTGCTAGGGAAGGTTCAGGTTGGATGTCAGGAAAACTTTCTTCACAGAAAGGGCTCTCAGGTGCTGGAATAGACTGCCCAGGGAGGTGGAACTACCACCCCTGGAGGCATTCAAAACACATGTGGCTGTGGTGCTGGTTTAGCAACAATGGTGGGATTGTGAGCGCTAGCTGAGTGGTTGGGCTTGATGATCTCAAAGGTCCCTTCAACCTGAACAGCTCTGATTCTATAATTCCTTGTCTTTCTAGCCCATCCAATTACCACTTGAGTTCCTTCACCTGCATGTCTATTGGTTTAGGTTTTGCCAGGTTAGAAGAAAACTAAAGCATCTCCATATCATATCCAGCACACCCCTTCAGTTCTTTTGGCTTGGGCACACACATTTCCTCATCTGGCACCAAAGAGAGGTGAAAGCAGTTGTGTACCCAAGTGTGGAAGTTCAAGGTTTATTGAAAAACTCCAATAAGAGAAATCAGGACTTTCCTTAAAGTTCAGTGCAAANTCCTCATAGCAGAGCTGCTGCAGCCCCCTGAGCATCTTTGTGGCCTCCTCTGGACCTGCTCCAACACTTCCATGTCCTTCCTGTGCTGGGGGCTCCAGAACTGCACACAGGACTCCAGGTGGGGTCTGACGAGAGCAGAACAAAGGGGCAGAAATCTCCTCCCTTGCCCTGCTGATAAATGAATGATGGAATTGGCTGTAAAAAAAATAATAATGCTTGTGCTGGTTTGAGGCTAAATGGAATATTATATTTTAATAAGAGAAAATAGATGGTTGGTTGTAAAAAGAAAACCATGATGAAGTCTATATCATTCATTGGTTTGCTGAGAGGGATAAAAAGCCAAAATGTCAACAATTTGTCCCACTCTGTCCTGGGACATTTCCCTATTTGCTTCACCTTCACTCTGGGCTACAAATAACAACATTAGCTTTGCCAGTTGTTTTGCCTGCCTCTGGGAAAGTGGGAGAAAGAGAGAGTAGCTCTGAGCCCCTTCTGGGCAGTTTCCTTTGTCTGGGAGAGAATTTGGATTCCTGTATTATTTTCAGTTTGTATATAATTATAAATAATTGTAAACATTTTGTGTGCATGTGCTTGTACAGTTTGCTTTGCAGTAGATTTGGCTTCATCTTACTTCCAAGCCATCTGAGCTAGTCTGGTAAATTCCAATAGTGGGGAGAGGGAAAGTTCCTATCCCACATCAATGCTGAAGTTCAATGGTTTGCTAATTGCTATAGAAAGGAAATGTATGAACAATTTTGTCCTCTCTGCTTTTGGGCGCCGGTTCTGTTCACTGTTCCTTCTCCCCTGACTCCTCCACTCTAACCTTGACTGAGCAGATAACACATGAGCCTTGTTGCTTTTCTGTCTGGGGGGAGAGAAGGTGGTGGTGTTGGCCCCTTCTGGGCTTTTTCTTTGCCTGGGGTTGTGGGGGGGAGAATTTGATTTCTGTATCATTTCTAAGTTGCAAATATATATACACAGTTATTCTGTATACGTGCTTGTAAATTTAGCTTGCTGTAAATTACAGCTTCATCTTACTTCCAAGCTGTCTGAGCTCTTCTGGTAAATTTCGCTGGGGGGAGGGGGCGGAATTTCCCAACCCACTACACCAAAGTCCCAAGTGCACACCAGCATTGGTTGCTCTAGGTAGTGACATTTGTCCCAGTAATTTCCAAATGGGCAACAAAAGGCTTGCCAAAACCAGCTCTTGGTGCCCATGTTAGGAGCCAAGCAGGAACAGGGTTGTCAGAGTGCCTTTATTTTCATAGAAAGCACTGAGCAGCTCTGCCAGAGCAGCAATATGCCCTCCTCACTGGCAGGTGCCTGGATCAATGCTGTGATCTCAGAGGTGAGGGACTTGCTCCACCCACTACCTCCTGAGCCATGCAGTTCCCAGCTGCCGGAGTCTGGCAGACCTCCATGCTACACAGAACCTTGGTCCTTGCTCTGTCTCCTCCAATCTCAGCTTGAAAACAGAGCATGAAAACACATGTCCTGTCTACAAGTGTTGTTTGTTTTTCTCCTTAGCAGATCAGCTCCTAGCTCACCACCTTGAGGGTGCAGGAAAGACAGCAGTCAGCATTTCAGGAGTCATGTTTAACCTCAGGCATGAGGGAAGCTGGGAACGTGCATTTAGCACTGTGGCACAGGGCAAGAAGCTGACAGTAAGTAGTAGTGCAACTTGGAAGCTTCAGACATAGCCACAGGAAGAAGCAATGACATGCTCCTGGATTCAATGCAGTGCTTAGGGATATAGTTCAGGATGAACCTTGTAGAGTAGGGTTATAGGTTGAACTTGGTGATCCTGAGGGTCTTTTCCAGCCTAAATGTTTCTGTGATTTCTTCTCTCAGGTTGACTCCTAGAGGTGCTATCCTGCAAACTGAAAACTAGAGACACATTTAGTCTCACACAAGTGACAAGCTCAATCCCTTCTCCCCCAGTGAAAATAATGATTGGAGATTGCTACTGGAAATATCACAGCATGCATCAGATTGCAAGGTGCCATCAAAGCACATCTTGACCAGCCCCTTCACAGTGAATAGAGACACCTCCAACTAGATCATGTTGCTCAGGGACACATCAAGTCTGACCTTGAATGTCTCCAGGGATGGGGGCCTCCATCACATCCCTGGGCAACTTGTTCCAGTGTTTTACCGCTCTCATTGTGCAGAACTTCCTCCTGATCTCCAACCTAAATCTCCCCTGTTCCAGTTTCAAACCATTGCCCCTCATCCTATCAGCACAAGCCCTTCTAAACAGTCCCTCCCCAGCCTTCCTGGAGGCTCCTTTTAGATATTGAAACGCTGCTATAAGATGTCTCTGCAGCCTTCTATCTAGGCTGAACAACCCCAACTCCTTCAGCAAGGTGTTCCAGCCCTCTTATTATCATGGCCTCCTCTGGACCCTCTCTAACAAGTCTATTTCCTTGTGTTGGAGGCCTCAGAGCT
>VWYK01079026.1:1193-26648 GCA_013399775.1 Semnornis frantzii | reverse complement strand
AGGGCCAGGGCTGCGCTGGCATGGCGGAGGCGCGGCCGGGCGCAGGTGAGTGCGGCTGCGGGGCCGGGCGGCGGGGAGCCGCGGAAGGGGCCGATGTGGCCTGGAGTGGGAGAGAAGGCATCGCGCGGCGCCCGGGCCACGGGGTCCAAGGCCGCGCCGTGGCAGCCGCGGTTGAGCTGTGGCGTGCGGAGGGGCGCGGGTTGCGGCACCACCTGTTGCCTCTGCCCTGCCCCCTCACGCCGCAACTTTGCGGCGCCTGTGGCGCTCAAAATGGCTGGGCCTGCGTCTGCCGCAGGGCGGCTGGGCAGGGAAACTTAGGTTGAGGAGGGACCTGCGAGCTTCCGCTGTGTGACAGGCGAAAGGGGATGCCAGGGAAAGTACAAAGAACCGGTTGGCTTATGGAGAACTTGCTGCTCGCTCACGCCCCGTACCCGGGAAACTCGGCAGAGAGAGGCGCTGGCAAGCACAGGGGGGCCCCACGGGCGCTTCGCGGGGTCTCACTGGCCTCTGGGAGCAGAGGTGGCTGCCTAGAGCGGGTGACTCCTGCCCAGAGTGGTCCAGGCAAAGGCTCACAGTTGGAGAGCGACTTAGGCAGCCGACCTGAAGCGAAGGCGAATAGTTCAAGTACAAGAAGATACATTTTTTCCACCCGTTTGTTTTCTCTTGCTTGCTTTCATGATGGAGGTTCAGATTAGTTTTCATTCTGCTGGCTGCAGCTGCTGAGGAAGAGGGAAAATAGCCCTTCATGGTCCGTATTTCAGCTTCACATGTGATGATTTGTCATGTACTACAGGCCCTTAAAGATAGAAGAACCCTTATGTAATTGTGCCTTGAGCATGTAACTAGAAATAACACTGTTGCCCAGAGACATTCGTGATATTTGGTGTTTCCATAATGTCTCTTGATTTTTATTGCAATCTAGATAGACTTCTCGGGTTGCTTGGTGAGTTAACTCATGCGATTGTTTAGAGAACCATTAGATTTCTTCCAGGAAGAATCCTGGCCTTTTGTGGCTGGAGTGAAGAAGAAAAAAAGAATCTTTACTCTTGATTAACTGATGCAAATTCAGATTAACTATGTAGCCTTTACCCTAAATAGTCCTCTCTCTTCTCTGTTCTGTTCCTGGCAGCCTGGCTGTTATAATGGAAAAGGTATTTGAGTTCATTTTTTTTATGGGATGCAAATGGATGCACAGCTGCCTTGTGGGAAGGGGTATGGCATAAGACATGGTTCAGAGAGCAGGCACTCATAGTTTCAGTAAAGAGAAGCTGATGTAGGCAAATGTCTGCATGCCGGTTTACCTTCTATGCTGTCAGGCTATGAGTCAGCTCTGGTCCTGAAACCTTTTGTATGGTGTATATGTATTGGAATCAAAGGTCTTAAATAGCTACGCTTGCTAAAAATACTGAAAAGTGATAGATTAGTCTGGAGTCTACTCTGCTTCGTAATACTTAAGACAGTTATAGTCATATTACATTAAATGTTGGGGTTCATTCCTTGCTGTGGTATCACTGTGTTCTCAGAAACCATCTTGTAGATAAGCTTCAAGTTTGAGCTTGAGCAATGTTAGGAAGGGAACTGGCTTTCACCCTGCAGCTTTGTGGACAAGAGTGTGTGAGTGATCTTCGAGAGCTTAAACACGAAACATATTTCTGCTCTCAGAGTAGGTCAGGGGAAGGAGCTGAGACTGAAAAGTTGACAGTCTTGGGTCATGGCAGATGCGCAACCCATCCAGGCTATTTTGCCAGTAGTGAATGAGATCCAGAGAAGCAACAGGGCAATTGTAGGATGGTTATTCACATGGCACACTTTTCTAGCTTGCAGCTCTGCACTCCTAGAAGGGACAGATGGTATTATTTTTAATAGCCATGAATGGATTATTTTTCCTTCCATCAGTAGCAATAACTGTTGAATGTAGTTCTGATTTTTTGCCTTCACAATAATATCTGGGTCATTATACATGGTATAATGCATCATTAAACTGAAGATATCACAGAGTTGATATGAAGCATTGAGGCTGCTGTAAAAGTGAACAGGAAAGTGGAAAATTAGATTTATTCATCTTATGCAAACTATATTCTGTAGTAGATACTTAGTATCATGAAGCTACTTGTGGCAAAGTTACATTTCTTTCCTTACTTTTATATTTCTTCTATGTCATCATGAAATAGTAGGCTAGCTAAAGCCTGGTGTCCTGTTCAAAATTTGGGTGTGCTGAATTTAAACAGTAGTGTTAGCACAATGCACTGCAGGGGGTTAAATAGATGGAAAGCAGCTCTACAAACAGGGTCCTTGCAGCCCTTGGTGGGCTGCAGACCATGAGTCAGCAGTGCACCCTCTCCACAGGGAAGGCCAGCTGTACTCTATATTACGCTAGGAGAGTGTTGATACTTTGTCAAGAGAGGTACCCTTTGCCCTCTATGCAGCACTGGTGAGGCCACTCTTGGATGACTGTCCAGTTCTGGACTTCCAGTGCAAGGAAGACGTGGAGTGAATCCAGCAAAGGGTCGTGAAGATGATTAAGGGATTTGGGCATTCCTTGTATGAAGAGAATCAAAGATAGCTGGGACTGTTCAGTCTGGAAAAGTCTGTCATCTTCATGCTGGCTACAAATACCTAATGGGAAGGACCTAGATTCTTCTCAGTGACATTAAGTGAAAGGACAAGAAACAAAAGGTACCAATTGAAATGCATGAAATTCCTTATCAACAGAAGAAAACCTTTTTTTCTGCTGTGAAGCTGGTCATACACTGGAACAAGTTGCTGAGGCTGCAGCAAGTTTGTCCTTGGAGATATTAAAAACCCAGGTGGTCACATTTATATGCAACTCTAGCCAGCCCTTTTTGAGTAGAGTCCCTTCCAACCTCAGTCATTCTGTGATTCTATGATAATGACAATTTTGCTCATTAAGTCTGTAATAATATCTATTGAGTTGTGGGAGGGGAACATATCTTTTATTAGATGAGCTGTTACAGTTGGAATAAACAATACATTTTGGGCATGCAAATTGTTTCACATGAAAGGCACTGCTTGTGTCTTTAAGCCTGAAACAGCATAACACCTGTTAGGAAGAAATCCAACACTTTGAATCTGTGGTCTCCCTCAAAATGATAGGATGCTACTGTTGCATATATAAAATGATCAGAGAAGACTGAAAAGATCAAGTTTTGTTCTTTGGAAACTTTAAAACTCTTTCTTTCGATGTGGTCGTGAACTGGCAGAGGTCATTGAGAGGGCTTTATATATGAAGGGGAAAGGTGACCTTAAAAATGACATAACATTGGGTGTGTGTGAAACCATTAGCCCAGGTGAAGAGCCTCTGCCCTTCATCAGGGCCCAGCTCGAATGTCTTTGTGCAAATGCATGCAGCATGGGCAGTAAGCAAGAGGAGCTGGAGATGCTGTCATGGCTGCAGCACTACAATCTGATGGGCATCACAGGAACATGGGGGAATGAATCCTATGATTGGTGCATTGGACTAGAAGGATATAAGCCCTTCAGGAAGGACAGGCGGGGGAGGAGGTGTTGCCCTCTACATCAGTAACCAGCTTGAGTGCATGAGGCACCACCCTAGTGAGTGATGAAGACAGAGTGCCCCTGGGTCAGGGTGAAAGGAATGGTAGGGGGCATTGCAGTGGGGGTTTTATACAGACCACCTAACCAGGAAGACCAAATGGGTGAAGCCCTTTGTAGACAGATAAGAGATGCTAATTTTTCACAAGCTGTGGTCCTCCTGGGTGACTTTAATCATTTCAACATCACTTGGAGAGACAACACTGCAGGGCATAATCAATCCAGGAGATTGCTGGAATGCATTGGTGATAACTGCCTCTTCTAGGTAAACAGCTAGGACCTTGTTTTCACCAACAGGAAGAGGCTGGTGGAGTATGTGAAGCTCGTGAGCAACCTTGACTGCAGTGACCATCAGATGGTTGAGCTTGAGATCCACAGGATGGCAGAGGGTGGCCAGCAAGCTTCAAACCCTTGACTAAGTAAGAGCTGGCTTTGGCCTCCTAAGGAGCCTCCTTGGTAGAGTGCCATGGGATGAAGCCATAGAGGGACAGGGAGCTCATGAAAGCTGGTCAGTGTTGGAAGATTGTCTCCTCCAAACTCAAAGGCAATGCATCCCAAAAAAAGAGAAAATCAGGCAAAAATACCAGGAGGCCTGTACGGATGAACCAGGAACTCCTGGTCAAAATCAAAGAGGAACCCACACAAGGTGGAAGCAAGGACAGGTAACCTGGGATGAATACAAGGAAATTGTGTGGGGAGCAGATTAGGAAAGCTACAGCCCTGACATAATTAAATCTGGCCAGAGACATTAGAGATAACAGTAAAAGATTTTACAGATCTGCTAAGGAGAAAAAGAGAGAATGTAGGGCCCTGCTAGAGGCAATTAGGTGATCTGGTTACAGAGGATACAGAGAAGGCTGAAGTTACTCAATGACTTCTTTGCTTCACTCTTGTATGATAAACACTTGAACCACACCACTCAAGTCTCGGAGGGCAATGGCTGGGTATGGGAAAGTGGAAAACTTCTCACAGTAAATGCAGATCAGGTCTAGGAACACCTAGAAAACAGGTGCAGAAGTCCATGGGATCTGACAAGATACATCCACAGGTCCTAAAGGAACCTTTTTCTTAATACTACCTAGTCTGAACTTCCTTTCATACAGCTTTAAGCCATTCCCTTGTGTCCTGTCTCTGCCCACCAGAGAGAAGAGATCAATACCTTCATCTCCACTCCCCTTTATGAGAAAGCTGTAGACATCAATGAGGTCACACCTTAGTATGTTCTCCAAGCTACTATTCTCAGGTGCTTCTCCTAAGTCACATCTTCTAGTCCTTTCACCATCTTTATAGCTCTCTTTTGAGCACTTTCTATTATTTTTATTTCCTTCTCAGATTGCAGAGCCCCAGACTGCACACAGTAGACTATTTTTGATTGAATTTATATGTATGTCAATAAGTGGTCAATTAATAAATGCTTTTCCAGTCAGAAAGACTGGTACTAATCAGTTGTTTATTTAGTTTCAGTTCTGTGTTGATTTGAAGCTTTAGAAGGAAAATCAGAGCTCTTCATACCTAGGAAATAGATCCTACTCATGGGTGATATTCAAAGTCCTGATGAATTATTCATATTTTGGAGGTGCTTTTAAATGTCTGAATCCTGGTTTCCCATCTGTTTCTTCAAACTTAATAGATGATTTGGAAAGTGCTTTCAGAAATAGCACTTCAACAGCTACATTCCATTTATAACTCCTGCTTACATTTTACATGCCACATCTTGTAACAGAAGAAACAATGCTCTTTAATAATAGACTGTGCTTAGTAGAGGTGAGTTGTCTGATTTTTTTTTTTTTTTTGCAGCACACTTCCATTAAACATTAAGAGGCCATTTGGTTTACCTTGTCCTATCTATCCATCAGACTTCAAACCAGCTAATAGATTATTTAAAATAAAATTTGTTTACAATTACAATATTGCATCTTGTCTTCAGATCAGAATATGGGAAACTCTTTGAAGTGGTCTGTACTTGAATGGCTGCTGTTTACATTGTATTGTAAAAGGACTACAATTTGTGTTTGTAGTGCTTTCCTTAGGATTAGAAACTGAAAATATTAGAAAACCTCCAGAGGAATGTGATTATGGAGAGTAAAAAGGGCAATTGTATATTTTGAGTTCTTTGCACAGGATACGTGTGCTAAGATGGGAAAAATAGAATACTGTCAGGGAAGCTTCTTGCAGTCCAGATTCTTCCAGATGTATAAGCCTAGTATTTAATGATTTCATACTTAGAAAGATCTGCAGTCATAATGGTAGAATAGTTCAGCTGTAAGGGGCATTACAACAACCACCTAGTCCAGCTGCCTAACGACTTCAGGGCTGGCCAAAGCTAAAGCATGGCATTAAGGGTGTTGTCGGAGTGCCACTTAAACACTGCCTGTCCCCCTAGGAAAACTGTTCCAGGGCTAGACCACTCTCTGGGTAAAGCAACGTTTCCTCACGTCAAGTCTGAAACCTCTACTGATGCAGCTTTGAGCCGTTCCCACACAACCTGGCACTGAGTACCAGGGAGAAGAAAACCAGCACCTCCCTCTCCACTTGCCCTCCCACTGAGTTAGATTGATTCTTAACTGAATCCACTGAAAGACCTCTGTCTGCTGTTCTGATGCTTTCCTCTCAAAATGAGGTTAGTATTACAGCTTGAACAGAAAAAATTGAGCACTTTGTATTTCACATTTATATCTTGTGTAAGAGTAACTTATAGTGTGGAATAATGTTGTAATATATAACTGCTGTATAATATAGTTTAGTATGTTATCAACAGTATATATGATAGTATCAAAGTATTGAATGTCAATAAAGGAAGTGATTTCAGGTGACTTTGAAAACAAGTATGAATTAGATTTTGGTTAGTAACATTTTTAAATGTAACTTTATTAACTTTCAGTAGGCTTAAAGCTTCACTTACATAAAATTGTATGTTTTTTTTTTCCTTTAGCCACCAAATTCCTTGTAGTAGTTATGAGCCTCCTAAGTAGTTATGACTATTCTTAAAAATCAAACACCTAACTGAAAAAAAACAAAACAACAAACCTTGAAAGTGAATGAAATCTTCTGGGGAAAAAGAAAGAGCTAATGTTCTCCTTTGTTCTTCCTTTTAAATGTGGATTTCCACAATGCTTATCAAGAACTTAATAGGTAGCTGAGAAACCCAGATAGTGTTAGCCTTATGGAGAGTTTGTGTTCATAGCCCAAGTGTTTGATTCTTTCCTTGAATTGTCCTGAACTAGGAATAATCTGCACCTGCCCTACCTAATCTGTAAAATGAGCACTACCTTCGTGAAATTTCAAAAGCCTCTTGTCTTTTTTACACCACTGTGACCAATCTGCCCCAACCTGTTAAACTGTCTCTGCTAATTCCTGTTACAGCGAAGCCTCGCTGGCACGTTGTGATAGGAGACTGAGCAACATAGTATTTGCAACATGTACCTCTTTCTTTTATCTAGAGTTGTAGAAATGACAGGAGACCTCTCAGGTGGAAGCATGGTTCATGTTGATGGCCTCTTAGCAGGAAATTTTGCAAAGCTGCTGCGGGTAGTCCCTCTGACATTTCGTATGACACTATGTAGAACAGTGTAATTGAGTTCATTTATTGTCGACACTTTTTGGCTGATGGATTTTAATTTGAATTCAGATTTCCATGTTTAAATCTCACATGTAGACATTGCATTTAAAGGACCTCCTTTTCTCCAGGTTTGTGTGTGTATGTAAAATTGGAGCACCTTTTAAACACTTCTCTTCACACTTGCATGTCCTGCATGTGTACAGTACTACTTCAAAGGTTTTTCTTCACTTGGAATCTTCACAACCTTTCTCTTCAAGGTTGCAAGAGAAGGTGGCTTCCACAAAGCACTGCATGATTCAACTCTAGTTTCTGGAAACTTGTTTGCAATTGTTCTGTCAAATGTGGGGTTAATTGAACTTCTGGACATTTGTGACAAGCCTTATGAGGAGAGGCTGAGGGAGCCGAGGTTATTTAGCCTGGAAAAGAGGAGGCTCAGGGATGACCTCATTACTGTCTACAACTACCTGAAAGGAGCTTGTAGCCAGGTGAGGTTGGGCTCTTCTCCCAGGCAACCTGTAACAGAATCAGGGGACACAGTCTCAAGTTGTGTCAGGGGAGGTATAGGCTGGATGTTAGGAGGAATTTCTTGACATAGTGATTTGTCATTGGAATGGGCTGCCCAGGGAGGTGGTGGAGTTGCCATCCCTGGAGGTGTTAAAGAAAAGCCTGGATGGGGCACTTAGTGCCATGGTCTAGTTGATTGGCTGGGCCTGAGTGATAGGTTGCACTGGATGCTCTTGGAGATCTCTTCCAACCTGGTCGATTCCATGATTTGGTGGAAAGAAATACTTACTATTTAATGGTCTTCACTTGTGCTTTTGTTGTTTTTTCACTTTTTAGGTGCATTGAATTTCAATCCTGATGCCGATTCCATTCCAGGAGAAAGACAATCTACAGATGTAAATTGGGTAAATAAAGAGAGGAAAGACTCTAAAAGTAATCAGAATAGAAGTAACTTGCAGTTTCCTAGTCTGTCTTCTGAAAGAAGTACAGATTATGAGAGCTCTTCCACAAAGCATCACAGTCTTCATAATTCAGACAGTCAGTATGGGAATTCTGAAGACTTCCACCAATATTTTGGTACCAGTAAAAGTTTGAAGAATCGCAGCTTACAAAGTCAGAGATGGCACAGGTCAAGAAACGATAGCACGTGTGCTAGAAGCAAGGTAAGGCAAAGTACTGCTGATGCTGCTGCGGGGCCAGGAATTTCAGATGCTGCAGTAGTACCTGGAAGAAGAGCACCTCCAAGAGGCTATAATGACTTTCTTTCCTCAGAGAGTGATAGGGAGGTACCTAACGCAGATAGCAGAGGAGCAAAGCCAAAGAAAACACATCTGATGTATGCGTCTGGAAGAGGCTTCAAGGAGAAGGGAAAGCAGGTTCATGACCGGGAAAAGAGAGTGTGCCCCAAACAGAAAGCAGAGCTGTTTGAAAATGTTCCATCTTTTGATTTGACTCAGTCTGACTCTTCAGAATCATCTATTGGGAAGGCATTCTGTGATGCACCTATTGGAAGTGGGGATGAGCACAAAGGCTACAGTTATGTAAACAAAAGGTATCCTCGGAAGCCTGTGTGGAATAAGCCCCCAGCGGAAAAGGAGTGCCAGAAAAGACATGATTCTCACCGTGCTAAAAATATGAAAGTTGGTAAGAAGTCTTCTCTTGCATATAGTCCGAAAGAGAAAAATGAAAGGAAGAAAGAACTCTCTGTTCACAAAAATGATGAGAACTTGACAGGTGAAGTCAGGCATCAGTTGTCCGATTCTGTCAGATGTAATGGCAGAAAGTTCTTGTTAAAGAGTGATCAGGCACCTGCACTGCATTTCAGCTGGACCCAATACTGGAAAAAGCAAAGTGATGTACCAAAAAACAAGGAAACTCATACAGGTAAATTCTCTACATTCTGCTGTACTAGAGGTGCAATTTTTAGTGTTTTAAACCACTTCACATTTGCCTAGCTGCAGAGGCGTATTACTTTAATGTCAGTTTTGGTTTCAGGGTGTAGAACTAAATGTGAATGTGTAGTTTCTGAATGGGGAGGTGTTCTGTAAGCTTACTAGGGAAGAACAGATTTTATTAGAGTGTTTGCTTGTCATGGGTGGGTTGGTTAGTGGCTTTGCTTTGCTCCCAAGCTGCAAATGATGGCCTGGTGAGACACCATGTTAAAACATGTAAGTTTTGGAAGTGGGGAGTAAAATTCTGAACAATGGGACTCCTTACAATCATAGTGGCTTGGGTTAGAAGGGATCTTAAAGTTCCAACTGCCTGCCATGGGCAAGTACACCTTACACTAGACTAGGTTGCTCAAAGACTCATCCAGCCTGGTCTTAAATGCTTCCAGGGATGAGATGTCCACAGCTTCTCTGGACAACCTGTCCTAGCGTCTCACCACCCTCACAGCAAAGAGCTTCTTCGAGTGTCCAACCTAAACCTACCCTGCTCTAGTTTAAAAAACATTGTCTCTTGTCCTGTCACCAAAGGCCCTTATTAAAAGTTCCTCCCCAGCTTTTCCATAGGCTCCTGTCAGGTACTGGAAGGATGCTCTGAAGTCTTGCTTTCTCTTCTCCGTGCTGAACAGACCCAGTTCCCTCAGCCTGCCCCCATAAGGGAGGTGCTCCAGTCTGCTGATCATCTTTGTGACCTCCTCTGGCCCCCCTCCAGCCAATCCATGTTCTAGTGTTGGGGTCACCATAACTGCAGTACTCCACATGGGTCTTGAAAGCAGGGTAGAGGTGTGAAATCACCTTCCTTATTCTCCTGGCCATGCATCTTTTGATGCAGCCCAGGACATGGTTGACTTTTTGGGTTGCAAATGCGCACTGCCAGCTAATGTCAGGTGCCTCAGCATCCAGCACCCCTACTGCTCTGCAGGGCTGTTCTCAATCCACTCATCACCCAGCCTGGATCTGTGGGCTTTGTTGAGGCCTCACCTCTTAAGCTTCTCCAAGTCCCTCTGGATGCCATCCCTTCCCCCCAGTGTGTGAACTGCCCCACACAGCTTGATGTCATTCACAGACTTGCTGAGGCCTCATGCCTCAATCCCACTGTCTATGTCACCAACAAAGATGTTAAACAGCACTGGCCCCAATACCAACCCCTGAGGGATGCCTCTCATGACTGGTCTCCATTTGGACACTGAGCATTTGATCACAATGCTTTGAGTGGCCAGCCACCCAGTTCTTCATCCAGCAAGTGGTCCATCCCTCAAATCCTTCCAGTTTAGAGACTGGGATATGTTATGTGGGACAGTGTCACATGCTCTTGGTGAAGCTGTGGTGGTTGCTATCAACCACATCTTTGTTTTTGACGTGCCCTAGTAGTGTTTTCAGGAGGATCTGCTCCATTACCTTGCCAGGCACAGAGGTGAGACTGATTGGCCTGTAATTCTCAGGTCTTCCTTATCTCCATTTTAAAAAATGATGGGTAAGTTTCCCTTTTTTCCAGTCAGTGGGAACTTCACTAGGCTAGAGAGCTAAAGTCCTAAAACTGATTTTTGCAGAATAAAATTTTCTCATGTTTTATGTAGAAATGGGAAAATGACAAATAGATGAACACTATTCTGCTCCTAGATGGATTTTTTTCCTCCTTTTTTGCAAAGGTAGTATCAAAAGGTAATTAGAAATGGAGAAAGTCTCTGGACACTCTTTTTGAATGTTGAGAATAGAAAAGTGTCGTTGACAGTGTAAAACAGACCCACAGGTTTTGACTGAGTGAATTTTGTGCCAACTCATACCATTAGGGACTTAAAACATTAAATAGAAATCATTGTTCTAGTTTAGAGGAGAGGCCAGGAGCACTTGGGGGGCTCAGGTTCCAGACCACACCTACCAGGATGGGCCAGGGGAACTTGGAGTTGGGATTCCAGACCACTCCCCCCAGGAGGGCTGAAGTCACTGTCCTGGGAAGTGTTCAAGAAACCTGTGGCCATGGCACTTGGGGATGTGTTTTACTGGCTGTGGTCACATTAGGTCAATGGTTGGACTTGATGATCTTAGAGGTCTTTTCCAACCAAAACAATTCTGTGATCTGCCTCTCTTCAGAGACGTAGTGTTCATTTCTGTTTCTAGACAACATAAGCAGACTTTTTTCTTAATGTTTTAGATAAGCTTAAGTGTGTGCTAAGGAAATAGTCTGATGCTACTTGTAGCACCCAGCAGAAGTTGTCCTCTTTTTCAGCCTCCTGCCACCTAAAATGATAGAGATAGGTAGGGTAGTTCCTGTTAGCTTAGCCATGGTGTCAAATTTTTGGAAGATTTTGCTTCTAAACATTTTTTGTCTTTTGAAACTGAGAAAGTAGTAGCATATCAGGAAACATAGCTCCAGTCTGAAGTTCCCTTAGGAGAAGTTCAAGGATCAAAATCCTCCTCTCTTCTAGTTTAAATACATGAACTCCTGTTGTGAGCCTAGAGCTCACAATCTCACAGCTGCTGCTAAACTACTACCACTCAAGCATGTCTCTCAGCACCACAGCTATGTGTCTTTTAAATAACCCCAAAGATGGTGACTCCACCTCCCTGGACAGCCTGTTCCAATGTCTGAGAACCCCTTCTGTCAGGAATTTTTTCCTAATGTCTAATATGACATTCATCAGTCAGACTTGACTTGTCATCAGTCCTCTGACATCTTGCAAGTGAGAAGAGATTGACTCCCACCTTGCTTCAGTCTCCTTTGAGGTCGTTGTAGAGGGCAGTGAGGTCTCACCTTAGCCTGAACAACTCCGAATCCCTCAACCATTCCTTGTAGGACTTGTCTTGAAGGCCCTTTGCCATCTTAGCTGCTTTTCTTTGCACGTGCTCCAGCATCTCAATGTCTGTCTTGTAGCGAGGGGCCCAAAAATGAGCACAGTGTTTGAGGTGTGACCTCATCGGTGCTGAGTAGAGGGGAGCAGCCAGGATGCCGTTGTCCTTCTTGGCCACCAGAGTGCACAGCTGGCCATCAGTCAGCTCTCCTGGCTCCTTTTCTGACAGGCCTAGTTGCAGGTGACTGTAGGAGCCTTGAACTAGATGATCTTTAAATGCCCCTTCTGAGGCAAACCATTCTATGATTCTGTTGAAGAGGACAAACATTAACACTTCCATGTTTCTAGGCACCCATGAGCATGCTTTTAGTTGGGTGTCTTACAAGCACATTTTTAATTGATAGCAGTTTTTTCCTTTGTTATTCTTTTGTATGTCCTTCACTGGGAATTCTAACCTTGCATTGTACCCTCTGAGAATGGTACTTTTATACTTGTAGTGAAGATACTGTAGAATTGTGTGGGTGTAGCTGTAACAGTGTTTATAAGGCACATTTGATGGGAGAGCTGAATCTGGCAGAGCCGAAGTTGTGTGGTGCTGTTATGGTTGCACAGCTGTTCTTGGGTGGTTTTATCCTTCTCGTGGAGCTCTTGCTTTAAGTACTTCCCCCAAGCTAGCTGATGTCTCCTGTACAAGTAATGCACTTTTTTTGCAGGGTCATTGATTGAACAGCTGACCACAGAGAAGTATGAGTGCATGGTATGCTGCGAGGTGGTCCGGATAGTAGCCCCAGTGTGGAGCTGTCAGAACTGTTACCATGTGTTCCACCTGAACTGCATCAAGAAGTGGGCTCGATCACCAGCTTCACAAGCTGAAGGTTGGTATGCATGCACTTCCCTAAACACACATTGTACCTGGCTTCATACACCTCTTCTGTTGGAAAACTACTTAGAAAGAGTGCCTAAGGTAACAAGCTGTAAATAAAGCAAGTTTTACATAAAATATTCCAGGGTTCCTTGGCTGCCTTACGTTATCCACCTGGCCATTTTGATTCTTAATAATATTCTGGTGAAAACTAATTTCTAGGTGTGCATATATAAGTTTAAGATCACTCAGTGAAATCTGTGTACCCAGATGCAGTGCTCTGTGGCTGCGTTACTACACAGCAAAAACTCTCTTCTGTCATCGATTTGGCTGAGCAGTCAAGCAGAAGCAGCACTTCAAGCATTAGTTGACTGCTTTTTATTCAACCACTTCTTAGTTCTGTTCTCAGATTAAAGGACTTGGAAATCAGTCACTGATGCCATTCAGTGAAATGGCATTCAGAGAAGATGGAAAGTTTTTTTTCCTTTGTCATGAGCTTAAGTGGTTTCAGATTCTTCGTGTTACACCACTTTTGGAAACTCTTCTACCATTGCATTCTGCCCTTTGAACACTTTGGTATAGTGAAGGCTGAATTGCAGCCTCTCTTCTGTGTTCAGCTGTGTGATGTAGACACTCAGGACTGTGATGTTAATCTTGAAGTGGGTGTATTTTAATTTTTTTTTAAATTTTGAGCATTCACTATTCTTTGTGTGTCTCTGGGCAGACTGAGGAAATGCAGTCTGTCAGCTGCTTCCAAATGTTTGAGAGGAGTAAATTGTAAATCCCTTCTGGAAAGGATTAGTTACAAAATTCTTGAATTTCTGAAGCTGCATATACAGACTTTGGGGTAGGCCTGGCCGTGTTTCGTACTGGCAGTAGAAAGGAAAATAGAAATACCAGCACAAGACAGAAGGCATTAGAGTGTTTGAGAAGAGTTTTCTGAGTGAACCTGAGATCCTGAGTGAGCCAAACTCAGTTTCCCACAACTTTTTGTCACCACAGCATTCTATCAGAAATCTTGAATACAAAGTCTTGCACTGTACAGCAGCTCTCTTCTCTGAGACTCCTTCATATGTGTTTTACTGAAGGTGTCTTCTTGCAGGCACTTCTTTGCCTTCTGTTGTCTTGCTGGTCATCTGAAAAATTACTTTCAGATTGTCTAAGCAAGGTGAAATAATCCCCTGATGTCCTGGCTTTGAGTCAGAATCCTAAGCCAGCTATGGCCTGCAGGCCATTAGCAGTTTGGAGTCAGCCAGAGCAGCTGACCTGAGTTGGCAAAAGGTGTATGCCTGATCAGAACCATCATGTTCAGTGTAAAAAGAGAAGTTTTCTGAGGATAGGGTCCTTCCTGCTTGCTGGGGTTCCTAATCTTGCTCAGGCTGCTTCTGACTCTGTTCCTCTTCCTTGTGCATCATGGCCCCTGTATGTTCACTAGGCTGATGATCACTTTATTATATACTTTATACTGCCATTGGTATTAGTTTGGCTGAGAGTCTCCTCTCCTTTACCTGATCTCCTGCTCAGCTTCATCATTGGGTGATAGAGTAGATGCTGTAGTTCAGCCCCATATACAGGCTGAAAGTAGACACCTGCTAATCTCTGGGAGCTAGAGGTAATTGCTCTGTCCATAGTCTACTTACACATGATTGTGGTCAGCCCAACTTGCAGTGTTTCTGCAGTGCAGACTTGTCAGTGGCATTTGGAGCTAGAGAATGGATTTTCATTTTATATAATAAGTCCTTTTCAGGAGGAGGAGGAAGAGCTCTGCTAGGCATCAATTTGCCTTCATGTCTGAAGTGCCTTTCCTATAAAGGAGAGCTTAACTTTCTTTTTAAAAAGTGTTTTTACTTAAAATTATGTCTTTGAGGAATGTGACCTTTGGATATTGCATAGCTACATTGTCTGACAAATACCTGTATTACACACAATATTTTATATGTTTATAAGGAGGAAGTCATCACCTGCCTCCTCCTCCTTCTTCCTTTTAAAAACCAATGCTTCAGTGGTGCTCTTACAGTGACGAAACAAAAGTTTAAGTCACTTGCTTCCTAATTTGCAGGGAAGATATTTTTGCTGATATTTTAATTTCATCTGAAAGAATTGGAAATATCTGAGATACTACAACTGTCTCTGTTCTCTTCCCTCTGCTTCCCCTGCCCTCGACTTGCAGATCAGCTGGTAATGTGCACCAATCCAATATTGGCCTCTAAGATGGCTTCTGAGCTTCAGTGAAGTGTATGGATCTGTTTGCTTTTTCTTTATTCCCCCTTTTTTCTTAAGCCATTCTGTTTAGGGCACTGAAATGATTCTGTGTGCCTCGGATATTAGCCAAATATTGCCATGGTTTTGTTACTGGGACAAAAGACTGTTGATTGTGTCTACCTGAGAAGTCAAAGCAATAATACTCTGGTAGAGATTACCTCACTAGAGACCAGGTGTCATAGGCTGAGTTTTAGTCTGCTGCTATTCATACCATCCTACCTCATGCCAGCTTCAAAAATGAAAGTGCTGACCAGAGGAAAGTATTATGGGTCTCGAAGTTCAGATTCTAACATGAGAGGCTTCCTGTTCTGGTTGCTGCTTTTGGGTTCCAGGTTATCAGTATTGACTCTCTTCCTCTGAGATGGCAGTGGGACTGAGAGGGATGGAGGAGTAGCTCCCTGGCCTGGATTTTTAGCTCGCTTGCTTCTGTGGGTTTTTTTGTTTGCTTGTTTGTTTTTTTCCTGTAAATAGGCTAAGTTAACTGGGCTAAGATATCTGTTTTATTCACTAAACTCTTACCTCATTTCTTTGTCTCAGTGCAGAGATTTGTGTGTTGTGTTTTCCCTCACTTCTGTGTTTGAGGGGACAGGTTACCCTGCTTGATTTGATTTAAACCATTACACCAACATAAAACCTTTTAGAAATGGTGACATGAAAGTGCCAGTGTGGAAGTGATTGAAATCCTCACTTCTTAAATGTACCTAGGATTGCATAGATGTTGAAAATTCCTGCCATAGTGCTGCCTTTGGAAGCAGCCTTTTAGGGTTGACTCCTCATTCCAGCTAATGTGCGTAAGTCCTTTTTATAGCAATCACCTGTGACTCATCTGGGCAGGCATGTGAGAGGGAAGCTGCTTGTTTGAAACTGCATGTAAAGATTTCTGCTCTGGATATATAATTCCTGTCTCTTTCTACACAAGGTTCTTCTGCATGCCTTAATCCTTTAGGATTCTAGAAACAGGATGTGATTCACTGTGTCTGTATGACAACAGAGATGCAATAAGAAGGGACTGGGTTCTGAGAATGTGACCGCAGATAAAGATTTTTCTGTGGCTGAATGTCCTATGAGTAGGATGCTTGCAATTGGGAAGTGTACAGAAAAAAAAAATGGAATTGTACCTACTGTACTCCTACTCATGAGTGTGTAATATTCATTCTGCAGGGTTATCATAGAATGTTAGGTGGTGGAAGGGACCTCCAGAGATCATTGAGTCTCAAGTTCCCTGCCAAAGCAGGATCACCTGGGACAGGCCTATGCACAGAAACACATCCAGGTGTGTCTTCAGAGAAGGAGATTTCACAACCTCTGGGCAGCCTGTTCCAGTGCTTTGTCTCCCTCACTGTGAAGGAGTGTCTCCTCATGTTGAGATGGAGCCTCCTGTGTTCTAACTTGTACCCATTATTCCTTGTCCTGTTGCTGGGCATCACCAGAAAGAGATTGGCATCTTCTTCTTAACACCCACCCCTTAGATATTTATAGATGTTCCCCTTCTCAAGGCAAACATCTCTAGTACTTTCAGTCTTTTTTCATAGGAGAGATGTTCAAGTCTTGCAGTCATCCTCATACCCCTCCATTGGACTCTCTCTAGCAGGTTCCTGTCTCTCTTGAATCAGAAGGTCCAAATCTGGACACAGTATTCCAGGTGTGGTCTCACCAAGGCAGAGTAGAGGGGGAGAACCTCTCTGGACCAACTGGACACACTTCTCGTAATTCATCCTAGGATGCTGTTGGCCCACTTGGCCCCACAGGCACATTGCTGTCCCATGGATAACTTGCTGGCCACTAGGACTCCAAGGTCCATGGAGCTGCTTTCCAGCAGGACAGCTCCTGGTCTGTACTGGTGCCTGCTGTTAGTCCTCCCTATATGCAGGACTCTGCACTTGCCATTATTGAATGTCATGAAGTTCACCTTTGTCAAGCTCTCCAACCTGTCCAGATCTTGTTGGATGGCTGCACAGCTTGACAGGATGTCAGCCACCCCCCCACCCCAGTTTTGTATCATCAGTGACCATACTGGGGGTACACTCAGTCCCCTCATCCAGCTCTTTGATGAAGATACTGAACAAAACTGGACCCAGTACTGATCCCTGGGAACCACCACTGGCCACAGGCTTCCAATTGGACTCTATGCCATGGATCACAACCCTCTGACTCTGCTGTTGAGCCAGTTACCAATCCACCTCATGGTCCAGTCATCTAACCTGCTTTTCTTGAGTTTGCTTACAAGAATGTTATGGGAGACAGTATCAAAATCCTTGCCAAATTCAAGGCACATGATACCCACTGCTCTGCCATCTGTTCAGTTGGGTCACACATTTTAGAAGGCTATCAGATTAGTCAAGCAAGATTTCCTCTTAGTGAATCCATGCTGGCAGCTCTTCATAACCTTCATTGCTTCCACATGGTTAGAGATGGTCTTCAGAACGAGATGCTCCATCACCTTTCCAGGGATGGAGGTGAAGCTGACTGATCTGTAGTTGCTCATAGTTCCTTTTTGCACTTTTTGGAGACTTGAGTGACAGTGGCCCTCCTCCAGTCCTCAGGCACCTCTGCTGTTCTCCATGAGCTTTCAAAAATGCTAGTGTGGTACAGCAGAAGCATCAGCCAACTCCCTTCACACTTGTGGGTGCATCCCAGCAGGGCCCATTGATTTGTGTGGTTCTGTTCCATCCAAGTGGTCTCTAGCCCAGTCCACACTGATCATTGGAGAACGTTCCTCCCTCCAGTTTTGCTCTCTGACCTCCAGTGTCTGTGATTCCTGAGGGCTGGTCTTACCAGTCAAATCTGAGGCACAAAAAGCATTCAGCAGTTCTGCCATCTCAGCATCACCTGTCACCATGTCTCCCACCTCATGGAACAATGGGCCCAATTTTTCCCTTCTCTTCCTTTTTACCACTGATGTATTTAAGGAAGCCCTTATTGTTACCTTTCACTCTCCTAGCCAGGTTTACTTCCAAGAGAGATTTGCCCTTCCTTGTTGCATCTCAACATGGGCTTTGACAGTATTTGTATAATCCTCCCAACTGCCTAGACCCTCGTTCCAGTTGCTGTAGAATTCCATCTTCCATTTGAATTTTTCTGGTAGTTCCTTGCTTAATCATGCAGGTCTCCTACCTCCTCTACTAGATATTTTTTCCCAGGGATATATGGGGTTTTGTATTTGGAGGAGCTGGTGTTTGAATATCAACCAACTCTCTTGGACCCCCTTACTATCTAGAGCCCACAGCACACTTTGAAGTAGTGCTTTGAATAGGACAAAGTCCTAAAGTCCAGGGTAGAAGTTTTGCTATCTGCCTTGCTTCTTTCCTTAACAATACTAAACTCTATTACTTCATGGTTGCTACAGCTGAGGCTGCTTCCTCCCTTACTGTCCTTGACCAGACCTCCTTTGTTTGTGCAAGGTCCAGCATCACACCTCTCTTTGATTCTTCGACTGCCTGCATCAGAAAGTTGTCATCAATGAACTGCAGGAAGTTCCTGGACTGAGTATGTGATCTTTCCTACTAATATTGGGGTGATTAAGGGATACCCTGATGCTCATGGGTAACTTCAATCTGCACCCAGATTTCTAGTTCATGCTGTTTGTCCCCCATGCTTCAAGCATTAGTGTACAGCCACTTCAGAGACTTGATGGAGTGAGAGGCATTTCAGCTGGGCTGTCAGCTGTGTCCCCTTCTGAGAGAAACATCTATTAGTTTCCTTAAGATGTTTCCCTCTTGGCTGCTACTACCTCAGGAGCTCCTGGCTCATCTCCTTGAGAGTTTGGGAGTGTTGCTATGTCCTCAGCATGCTTCAGGCCAGTGGGCTGAAGGCTCTTACTATCTCCCCATCCCACCAACCCTGGTGTGTCCTCCCACACCTTGTCACATAAAAGACTGATGATATCTCTGTCCCACTTCACACCTCATTCTCACTTTCTTCAGTTATCAGAACTTGTAAGGAATGGCTGTGGGGCTGCTCCTTACAAATATGTATCTCAAGAGTCATCCTACTGTCATTCTACTGTAATTGCATCTGAATCCAGGTTTTATTTTTTGTATTTTTGTAGGAGAGCAACCACGCATATTCCTGGTGGGTGGACTCACATGAATGTAGTTATGTCTCAGAGGAGCAAAGGGTAATCAGTGATTAAGAAGAATAAAATGTATCTCGATAGGCTGTTTTGCTTGGTAAAAGATTCCTTTTCACTGTTCTCTAGAGAAACTGGTGCTTCTCCTGGGAAGGTGTTGCTAGGAGAGTCATGCTCCTGGAGAGGTATTGATATGAGAAGCCTTTTGAAACTTTGATTACAGGCTTAGATTCACAGCTTTTGAAAAAAACAGAACATGGAATAACCATGAAAGAAAATACTTTGCTAATGTAATACTTAAATTTACTGTCCAAAGTAGTTCCATAGGGAATCCCTTATGGTTTTGTGTGCTGATTTTGGGAGGAGCCATATAAGGTGCTGTTGTAGGCTGAATTTTAGTCTGCTGCTATTCATACCACCTTGCCTTATGCCAGCTTCAAAAATGAAGGTGCTGGCCAGGGTAAAGTATTATGGGGCTTGAAGTTCAGATTCTAACATGGAAGGCTTCCTGTTGCTGTTTCTGTGTTCTGGGCTCTTGAGTGTTTCTCCCTTCTGCTAGGATGGCAAAGGGACAGGGAGAGTTGGGGAAGTAGTTTTCTGGCTCAGACTTTTAGCTTGCTTGCTGCTGCTTCCTGCTGTGCTTTTGCTGCAAAAAGGCTAAAGTAATTGTGGATTTGTATTCTGATTATCTGATCTGCTCAATAAACTCTTGCTTTATCTCACTCTTTCTTGTCTCAACGTGAAGTTTTTTGTGTGTTGTTTGCCCTCACTTCTGTGTTGGGGGAACAGACAGGCTAACCCATTCATTTTCATTTAAAACATTACAGGTGCTGTCATCTTTGTCAGTAGATATCTCCTTCAGTCCCCTACTGCCAGCTTTTACCTGTTGCTTTTAATCCTCCTCTCCGAGATGCCTTTTTCTGAGATGCTTCAGTTTGTAGCAGCCAAAAAAAAAAAAGGTCAAAACCAAAAACTTGACTGGCACATGCAGGTTGGTCTTCAACCTGGAGAAGAGGAGGCTTCCAGGAGACCTTAGAGTAGCCTTCCAGTATCTGAAGGGGGCTGCAGGAAGGCTGGGGAGGGACTATTGACAAGGTCTGGGAATGCCAGCACAAGGGGCAATGGGTTTGAAGGGGCAGAGGGGAGATTGAAAGTGGATGTTAGGAGGAAGCTGTTTGCAGTGAGGGTGGTGAGACACTGGCACAGGTTGCCCAGGGAGGTTGTGGCTGCTCCCTCCCTGGAGGGGTTCAAGGCCAGGCTGGGTGAGGCCTTGAGTGACCTGTGCTAGTGGGAGGGGTCCCTGCCTATGGCAGGGGGGTAGAACTAGATGATCCTTGAGGTCCCTTCCAACCTTACCATTGTATGATTCCATGAATGAGATCTGTGTGCCACTGTCCTGCAGCCACTTAGGCCGAGCTGTGCAGCTTTCTGTGGTGTTCTGGGTGGCAGAGTGATGTGAACAAGGGTGACAAGGGGTATGAATAGGCACCAAGGTTTGAAAAGAACAGATATACTTCAGTGCTGCTTTTCAAGAGTGTCAAGGCAGTATGTAACCAGGATCATTTCCAGTTTGTGGAAATCATTACCCCTGTGTGTTGTTATGGTTAAGGTAGGAAGTCTCCAGTCCAACTGATGGCAAACGCAGACATGCCTGTCATGGCAGTGCACCTGTTGTGTCATAACAGGGGGTTTAGTTTGCAATCCCTTCTCCATTCATAACCTGAAAATATCATAAATTTTTGTCAGATTTCTTAGTTCTGAAGAAGAACAGTTTTAAAATCACAGATTTATTAATTTACCATCACTGAATCGATTGGTTAAAAGAGACAGAGGTAATCAGTTCATATATTTTTGTATCTATTAAAAAAAAAAAAAATCTCCTTTTTACATTCAGTAGTGCTCTTCATAGCCATTCATTATATTCGTCATATACAAATATATGCTGAATTTGGGAAATAATTGCTTTCCTTACACAGAGGTGATCTTTCTTTACTGCAACCAACACCTTCCTGAAACACAGAAGCAAGAAAATATCAACCTGAAGAATAATGTTTTAGTCAATAGCTGGATGAGCTTTAAATAAGTAGATCGTTCTGCTTTCTGTGGCACTAATTTATTCTGGATGTGAAGCAACACTGAACTGGTCTTCCACAAGACATGTAAGCTCATCACAGGAGAGGATAACAAAAGGGAAAATACAGGTGGTGTTTAAGGCTAGGTAATTATATTGTTCTTACCAATTTCCCACACTTAATTAACACTTCTTTATGCTCTCATCATCAGATATGGTGAAAGCTGTCCACATTCTAGTAGAATGTCTTATGACAGGGTACATGTTAATAGGAAAAAAGCAAATTTACAATTTGTTCTTGCCTTTGTGTAAAGTTGGAGACTGGTCCAGTGAAGTACCACTGCTGTGTTTATCTTGGTACTCTACAAGATGTGTTGTTAGCAACCTGCTTCCTCACCACTTCTGAATAAATGGAAAAAGTTAGTTTGGTTGCAGCTGTATTGAAAGAAAGGAGGCAAAAGCACTTATTCTGCATTTACAAATATCTCCTTTGTTTGCTTCAAGTTGCTTTTATCTTTCTCAATCCACAGATGGAAACAGCGGGTGGAGATGTCCAGCTTGTCAGAATGCTTCTACACAAGTTCCTAAAACTTATACTTGTTTCTGTGGTGAGTTTCTTGTTTTTCCAGAGAAAACCAGTTAGATTTATGCAGAGTGAGGTTCTTTTTAGAGAAGAGACTTTTATAATTGCCCAGTCTTTTCATTTTGTCCCTATTCCACATCATTTAGAAACTTAGAGTTGTTTGGATTGGAAAAGCCTTCTAAGATCATTGAGTCCAGCCATTATTGGAACATAGAAGATTTCAATGTGAGGAGAAGGTTTCAAGTTTCTCCTCAACATAAGGAGAAACTTCTTTACAGTGAGGGTGACAGAGCACTGGAACAGGCTGCCCAGGGAGGTTGTGGGGTCTGGGGTCTCCTTCACTGGAGACTTTCAAAACCTGCCTGGATGTGTTCCTGTGTGAACTGCCCTAGGGGATCCTGCCTTGGCAGGGGACTTGTACTCAGTGATCTCTCTGGAGGTCCCTTGCAACCTCTAAAGGTCTGTGATTCTGTGATTTACCTAAAACCACCATGTCCACACATTTCTTGATCACCTCCTGGGAATGGAGGCAGCATAGACTGCAGAGGGAAAGTCTATCAGGTTATGTAGTAGATAAGGAAATTAAAGGGGGGGGTAATTTTCTTATCAGTTTAATTTATAATATTTACTACCTACATGCCTCCTGAGAGTGTAGAAGATAAGAATCTTGTAGAGTTTGATATTCAAATGGCACTTTAAAAGAAGTTGAGTGTATATATCAGCACTGAAAATGGATAAAAACATAGAATATGTTATTATTTGGTTTGTTGTTGTTTTTTTTTCAAAGAAGACTACTGTTACCATTAAAAATGTCTCTTTTTGGTGTGATATTTTTCCTGTTTTTAGTATTGGATTTAAAGCAATGTTTGTGTCTTTGACATGGTTTAGGTAAGGTACACAATCCCGAGTGGAATAGAAATGAAATCCCACATAGCTGTGGGGAACTCTGTGGAAAGAAGAGGCAGTGTTCAGACTGTCCTCATCTTTGTAACATGTAAGTAAATGTTTATCAAATAAATGCTGTAATGATCTAGAGAGAATTTCTGCAGACTGTAAGTGTGTCTTTTGTCCCCTGTGGAATCAGCAGCTCTGAGAGTGACTGTTGATACAAGCTTCTGGTGGTGCTTGCTCTGCTATTCCAAGTACTGCTTAGGTGGTTACAGTGATGCTTCATATTCTGCGAAGAATAAGTTGAAGTGGGTCAGAGTGGATTAACTAACTTGCAAATCAGCTCTCTACAGCTGAGTAAGCAGCAGAGTTTTGTGGCTGAGGAGAAAGAACTGACTTGAAAGTTATGCAAAAATATTTGGATCCTCTAAGATTTAGTAAAGGAATGAGCTTTATCCAGCTTAACATTGAAAACATGGAGATATTCTCTACTACTGTGTTCCCTGAGTGGGAATGAGACCATCAATTAAATCAGAAGGTGGCAAATTCAGAATGCATCAAATGCATTTTTCTAGGCAGGAAGAAATTAATGCAAATGAATAATCATCAAAAGATAACAGGTCCTGGTACAGGTGCTAAGAATATGTAGAGTTCTTAGCATCATGCAGATGCCTTTGGAAAGGATATTAAAGCTCATGCCCTGGTTAAGGGAGATGGTGACAGACAGGTTGAGGCAAGAAGTGTGTTGTATGTGACAGGATTTACTTGGTCACACTGTTGTGCTTTGCAGTGTTAGGCTATTGGTTTTGAGGCCTTTGTCTCTAGGTGCTGTCTGAAATGATACCGTGAGATGTCTGCATCCTGTGTGTTTTCTGTTGAAATGAGAACTCTTTCTTTAGGATTTGTGACCCTGATGGCTATGGCTTTAAACTTGTTTGGCATCTTTCTGACACTTGCAAGACATGTGTGAAATTGGTGTTAAAACCTGAACAATAAGTTTGCAGAGATACATTAATTCTTGAGCCTCCTGTTGCCTGTAATAAGCTTATTACCTATGTGCTGATCCCCTTTATACCACCAGAGCAAAGGTTTTTCTGTTGAAGTGGTATTTTGATTCATTTATATTTTGCAGTTTGGAGGTTTGTCATAACTCTTCCTCCCCCCCCAAGTTTGCATTTGGATTTTGTTAATGGTTGGCCAATTCCCAACTCTTTCCTCAATCTGTTTGGGTTTTTTTAACTGTAGGCATCATTGTGTTGATCTGTTTTCCATGCTGTAGTTTAACTGGATGGTTGTGTTAGGTGTGACACTACTTAGCCTGTTTTGATGAAAATAAGTGAGGATGATTTAATCTGGTTTAGAAACAAATCTTTGATATTTGCTCAAATCAGTCTAAATGAGTTAGTAACCGTATGTGTAAACAGCTTTCTTGGCACAGCTGAGGAACAGGCAAGCATCTATTTGAAGGGGGGAGTGCTTTGCAGGCTTTTTGTTAGTGTGAGTTGGGTGCATAGCACTTCACAAAGGGAGTTCACCTTTTTAGTTTAAATACACTGAAATTAATTTTTATCTGTTAGGTTCCACATCAAAGGAAAATCTGTAACTGTAAGAGAAAGTTTATTATCAGAAACTTCCCTATAACTCTGAAGTTCTCACTGCCAGCTGGAACTATGCAAGACCTTGAGAGCATTAGAAAAAAGGTCTTACAAAGGCAGTACATGGAATTTTCTTCCTGCTAGTTTTAGTGTCTGGCCTTTCTCTCTAGAGCTTTGGTGCTGTAATCTTCCCTACAGCAGTTACTGGAAGTCCCTTTGGACTGTCTTACAGTACCTGGCATTTTCAGTGTCAGGCAAGTGGATGCTTAATTTCTCTTACTCCTAATTCACAACTTGTCTTGTATGTCACTTTTCTAGAGCAGCAGCAGCAGTAACCTGTGAAATAAATTGTCCATGCTAATGATACATCATGGAGTTTCAGTAAAGATAAGTCTGCATGCACCGAAGATAAGTTAATGCTGAAGTCTTCAGCCTGTCTGAGTTTAGTTTGTAGCACTGTTAAATCATTGAACTTAACTTTTTACTTAGTCCCTTGAAACAGACTAGAACACATCACACATCTTTATCATCTAAGGAAAAGTTTTTGCACTTTGTGTATTTATGTGGTGAGTGAAATTTGTATTTCTGTCTGAACTTACTGTATTGATCAAGTAAATCCTGGAGCTGTAGAAACACTATAGCTTCTGCACTGAGACTTTGCCAAATAAATAACATGCAAGTGTGCATGCATCTGGAGGGATGCAGAAAGAGAATTTATTTTTCAAGTGAGAAGTTCAGTTTAAAAAGGTTGTTTGGTTTTTGGATTTAGTTTGTTTTTTTTTAGTGGGTGGTTGAGGCAAATGATATGCCAGGTAGAGAGCAGTGTGACAAGATCTGAGGATATAATGTGTCTTCTCCCTTTTGCAAGGTGTGACCTAGGTCATAGTATTTTGAATTTGTATTTATTTTTCATCTGATTCTTAAGTTTATAAGCCAGCATGCATCCTACAGGAATCTGTGGGAACTGGAAGTCAGGAGAGTGAAATATTACAATGCTGTCCTGTTACAAAGATGGTTTCTGTTGCAGAACATGCAAGTTAGTTGTTGTCTGAAGTTGCACAGTACAATTCTTTTAATGGGTTTGTTTTCCTCCTGTTACCCTCTCTATCATATTTTCCCTGCTGTATCCAGTTTTACACTTTGTCTGCCCTTGTGCCTTTTCTGGTGCTTCTCCAACTCTTCATTTATGCCACAAAACTGAACTATCAGAGAGGGTTGGGGTTTTGGTATTTCTTTCTGTTGAAATTGTTTGTCA
>VWYK01079023.1:0-21999 GCA_013399775.1 Semnornis frantzii | reverse complement strand
CAACCCCTCACATTCTGTGATTCGGTGAAATTCTTTGTGTTTCTTGGAGCTACTCAAATACCTTCAGCTTGTGCTTAAGGGCTTTGTTAGATTGAAATACAAGGCTTGCCTCTTTGCTGTGTTTGGTATAGTCTGTCATCTCTGCTACTGAGACCTACATTTTGGTCACTACAGAACTTATCTATAGAGCAGTGACTTGTCACTGGTCCCAACACCATGCCTTTTCAGGTGGAGAAAATGTCTCCTCTGCACCACCTTTGGTCTATAGAGTAGCAGCACTGAAAGCAGGAGATAATTTATCACCTTTTCCATGTTACCAGAGGTGTCTTTGATTGATGAAAATATTTTTACAATAACTTAAAAAAAAAAATTGCTTTTGAGGAATTTTCCCCCAATTGACAGCAACTTAATGAGGGTTGTGACTTTGTAATAAATTTTAATTATTATATAGTTAATAGTACTAAAAATAACACCTTCAACTTTGATAATGGATGATTGATTTGTGAAGTCGCTTGTAAATAATCAATCCTTTGGTCCCTAAAGGATTTTCTCTTAACGCTTTTAAAAGTGAAGAAAAAATAACAAACAGGCAAACATTTCAGTAGCTAGAGCACAGACAGTGTCACAGTCATCACTGCTACCAGAAGTAGCTGTCTATAAACCAAGAGCTGTGTGTTTTAATAGTTAAACCAGGAAACTGAAAATCAGTATTTCTAGGCCCTTTCCATTACTGACTCAGTAGAAATATGATCACATTACAGCAGCAATTTTGCCCCTCAGTTTGCCAATGATCAAGAGTCTAGTCAGCAGACCCTGTCAAATATTGTAACGATAATAAGGATCAGCTCTGGTAAGACTATTTCACAAAGAAAGAGTAGAAACCTGCATCATCCTAATTTTTCAGGAATACATGTGCTAAGTTTGCAGGTGACAGGGTTTTTGGGTTTTTCTGCATTGGTAGCTGCCAAGCCAGAAGATCAGTTTCTTCTGGACTTTCCTCCTGTCATAAACAGTACCAGAGGGTCTCTGACTAGACCTTTGTGCAGCCTACTCTTCTACTGTTGAATCACAATGAAGAACTGTACCTCTCATATTTGAAGTGGAGGAGTACCCTCCATATCAGCCTCGTGGCATTAGAGATCGTAGAATCATAGAATGGTTTGGGTAGGAAGGGATTTCCAAAGGTCTTCTAGTGCAGTGCCTCTGCAGTAAGCAGCGACATCCTCAACTGTCCAGCCCTGGTGAGCCTCACCTTGAATATCTCCAGGGATGGGCCCTCAACCATCTCCCTGGGCAACCCATTCCAGCATTCCACTACCCTCCTGGTGCAGAACTTGTTCCTAACATCCAATGTAAATCTCCTCTTTTCTGGTTTGAAGCCATGCCCCCCTGTCCTATCACTGCAGGCCTTTGCAAACGGTCTCTCTCCCTCCTTCCTGTGGATGTACTGGAAGGTCGTGATTAGTTCTCCCCAGAGCCTCCTCTTCTACAGGCTCAACAACCCCAGCTCCTTCAGCCTGTCTTTGTAGCAGAGGTGCTTCAACCCCCTGCTCATTTTCATGGCCCTCCTCTGGACCTGCTCCATCAGGTCCATGTCCTTCCTATATTGAGGGCTCAAGAGCAGGACACAGTACTTCAGGAGAGGTCTTGCCACAGCAGAGCAAAGTGGCAGAATCACCTCTCTGGATCTGCTGACCAAGCATCTTTTGATGTGTTTGGCCTTCTGAGCTGCAAGCTCACACTGTCTACTCATGTGCAGTTTCTCATCCATCAGTACACCCAAGTCCTTTTTCCACAGGGCTGCTTTCTATCACCTCATTCCCCAGCCTGTATTGAGAGTGAGAATTTTCCAACCCAGTCTAAGTAAGGTGTTAGAACAAACCTATTTGCTTTCTGTGTATTAAACGAGGTGAGAAAGAAGAAAACAAACCCTTCTGGGATCATCTTTGTTGAGACCAAATTCTGTGTGTTTGCCAAGTTACTTTGAGTTCCTTCAGAGGGAACATGCTCTAAGTTAACATTACTGTTCTGTGTGCAAGCGATAGTGAGTTGCTGGCAGTAATGGGGCAGTGAAAATGGATTAGCATTAATGTCAGCAAATACAGATTTAACAATGTTAAAGCCATATCTTTGTGAAACTAAATGAGATTTCTCCTAACACAGCTACTTATTTGTATTCGCTCTGCATTGCACAGGCTACCTCACTGTTCTTAAAGCAACTACCAATCACTACAAGGAGGCAAGCAGACGCTGCATTCTCCATAATTACAAGCAATTTTCCAATTGAATTATCCCATGATTTAATTCCTTAGCTTGCATCTGGAGAGCATCAGCAACGTGCAGCTGTTTTGGCTTTGAGAATTAATTGTTGCTAAATACATTAAGAGTGGTCTTGCTGCAATGATTTCAGAAAAGAGTTAAACCCTAACTCACTTCTGGATTAAACTTTTATTTCTTCTTAGCTGTTCTGGGCCCAGTCCTCTTTAATATCTTTATAGATGATCTAGATGAGAGGATTGAGTCCTCCATCAGTAAGTTTGCAGATGACACGAAGTTGGGAGCATGTGTCCATCTGTTAGAGGGCAGGAGGGCTCTGCAAGGGGGCCCGGACAGGCTGGACAGATGAGCACAGTCCAGTGCCATGAGCTTTAACAAGCCCAAACGCTGAGGTCTGCCCTTTGGCCACAACAACCCCATGCAGCGCTACAGGCTGGGGACAGAGTGGCTGGAGCGCAACCAGGCAAGAGGGACCTGGAGGTACTGGTTAACAGCTGACTGACCATGAACCAGCAGTGTGCCCAGGTGGCCAAGAAGGCCAACAGCATCCTGGGGTGTATCAGGAATAGTGTGGCCAGCAGGACCAGGGATGTCCTTCTGCCTCTGTACTCAGCACTGGTTATGCCACACCTTGAGTCCTGTGTGCAGTTCTGGGCCCCTCAATTTAAGAAAGATGCTGAGGTGTTTGAACGTGTCCAGAGACATGGACCAAGGCTGGTGAGAGGGCTAGAGCTTAAGCCCTCTGAGGAGCAGCGGAGGGAGCTGGGGATGTCCAGCCTGAAGAAGAGGCGGCTAAGGGGAGACCTTGTTACTCTCTACAGATACCTGAAAAGATGTTGTAGCCAGGCAGGGATTGGTTTCTTCTCTCAGGCATCCAGTGACAGAACAAGAGGACAGAGTCTTAAACTGAGACAGGGCCGATTTAGGCTAGATGTTAGGAAGAAGTTCTACATGGAAGGAGTGATTGGCATTGGAATGGGCTGCCTGGGAAGGTGGTGGAGTCATCATCCCTAGAGGTGTTTAAAAGGAGACTGGATGAGGCACTTAGTGCCATAGTTTAATTAATTAGAAGGTATTAGGTGATAGGTTGGACTTGATGATCTCGAAGGTCTTTTCCAACCTGGTTAATTCTGTGATTCTGTGTGATTTTCTTGACTCAATGCCATGTTATAGGCCGTGGGTTTAGTAGCATTTGTCTTGGGTAGTTGTGAATCTTAATTCAAAGTAAATATGTTTAGTCACTGAATTGAAATCATATTACGATGAAACACAAGTTAATGGAACTGTGCCAGAGTCATTAAAGGCTTTACGAAGTACAAAATAGTAGTTAGGGGTCTAAAATACAGTGGTGCTATATTTCAGTATGAGGGGGACCTACAGAAAGACTGGAGAGGAGCTCTTCAGAAGGGCTTGGAGTGATAGGATGAGTAGCAGTGGTTTGAAACTGGAGCAGGGTAGATTTGTGTTGGACATCAGGAGGAAGTTTTTTAAGAGTGGTGAAATACTGGAACAGGTTGCCCAGGGATGTGATTGAGGCCCCTTCCCTGGAGACGTTGAAGATCAGGCTTGATGTGGTCCTGGGCGGCCTGATCTAACTGGACATGTCCCTGTTCAGTGCAAGAGAGCTGGACAGGATGACCTTTGAGGATCCCTTCCAACCCAACAGAGTCTTTGAATCACTGAATTTCCATAACTTCCACTTGTTAGTAAGACCATTCTTGAACTGTACTTATGTAAATGATAGGAAGAAGATGTGGAGCTTGTAAAGTGTGCATTAAGTTTCTAGCTTTGACTTGTGTGACCTTTAGACTGGTTATTTAAGTCTAGGCCCCTGTTGTAAACAAACTCTTTTTGTGAAGAGTTGTTGATACAAAGTAAGGTTGATACAGAGTATTCATGTCAGCATTTTCTGTTGTATTAATTTGGGTAGTAAAAAAGGTCTATATTTTTAGCAAGAAAATATTACTGTTAAATAAATATAGTTTAAACAATATTCATCCCTGTTAAGGAGAAATGATTTATTCAAAGCTCCAGAAAATTATTATGTGGCTAAATGTAAACAAATGGATGCTGTAAGAGTTGTAAGAGCCTGCAAGTCCTGCTTATGTCAAATACTCAATGTGTATAGTTAGCTTCTTAGAAAGCTTGGCTGTTTTCACTTAGGTATCTGAACAGATGTGGGCCGTCCTTTCAAACTAAGTCAGATTAGCTTCTGTGTAACATCTTAAGCTACCTTAAAACAAAGTAATACAGCCCTGTTGAAATTCAGTGGGGTTTCTATTTATCAAGAGACAGATCCTGCATTAGTATAGCTGCTTATGAAGAAAACTAATTTAAGGAAATGATTTACTGAATACTTCCAGGATATTTGATCTTACATTATGGGATAAAGCTTCTAACTATATTCATGATGGTTGATTTATTAGAACTTGGAAAACAAGTTCTATTTGTGTATGTTTTATATTTTCCATACATTTTAAAGACACTGCTTTGTAAGAAAGTGTTACAGTTTTGGAGTGTACACCCAGATTAGCGCAACTCTGAATCTGACATGCTTTGTTAAAAGCAGTTTTGTCTTCACCCAAAGATAAATATTCTATAAATTCATTCTGCATTTTTTCAGACTGTAGCAAAGTAATTTCTGTTATGCTGAATCAAATCTACAAAGAAGTAGAGTCCAATATTCTGTCTTTTGTAGCCTTATAATAGAGGAAGGGAGGTGGCAAGCCCCCCTGCTATAAATGCTGTGTTTTGCAAGCGCCTTACAGTGATAAGGACAAGTAGGTTCTGATTATATCTGAATAATATAAACATGATTGAGTTTCCCTAATGATTGCCTGTCTCATGATTTCCCCTTCGAGTGAGAATCACATGGTGCTGCAGGTTTAATGTAACCAGGACATGAAGGCAACGAGCAATTGAATTAGCTGCTGCTTGCAAAAGTTTGCTTTGTTCTCACCCAGAAAGCAGCTTTCAGTAGGGCTTGTCTGCTAAAGAATTTCACGCTGCTATTTTTATTCCTTAAAGGAAGGCTTAATTTGGGAACAAGGACAAGTAGCAAATGCCCTGAATTAACAATTTTCTTCTCTTAAGACTGAAACACATTTTATCCCTTCTGTTCTGTGGCTGGAGGTATTTTATCCTGTTTCCGCACAAATTGAAGCATTGTAGTTTTGTTTGGAAAGCCCCTGTGGGCTACTCCAGATTCTGTACAGGCTGAAGAGAGGAGCTGGAGGAGGAGCAGTGAGAAAGGCGTAGGATTGTCAAACCAACTGATACAAGAATCGATGACTCATTGCCTCTAGACAGCGTAGAGAACTCAAAAGTAGTGGGATGAATGTGGCTGCATAGAATTGAGAAGCAATCCTTGTATGATAGTGGAATACAGTAAGGGAGAATGCGGTGCCTTTAGGACTGGAGTCTTGGAGGCAAAAACCGCAGCAGAAAATGAAAAATCTTGTATGTGGAGTGTAGTAAGAATTTGTTTCCAGCAGCCAGTTTATTGGCTGGAAGTGGAAGTGGTGAGAGAGACTTGGGAGTTCTTTTTAATTACTACCACAGCCAGCTGCAAGAGTGGTGAAGGTTTTCTAGAGAAGAGAAGAATGTGCTGTTACCATTGCATAAACCAGTAGCAACAGCTAATGCAGAGTACTGCAAACCACTCGTCACCTGTGTTTGAGACAGGAAACCTGAAATGGGAATAGATGTAGAAAAGGGCTCCTGGAATGATGCTCAAAGGAGCAAAGATCTGAGACACCAGATGAGATTACAAAATTAACATTTTTAGCCTACTCACGTGGAGGATGTAGCTATTGATGTTTATAAATATTAAAAGAAAGGTATGCAAGCATTGAGGTCCAGAAGAGAGCTAGCTGAAGGAGAAGGGAAAGTTGGCAAAGGAACACAAAAGCAAATACAGGCTTTTGTCTAGCACAGAAATGAGAAAAAGATCAAAGTATCAGAGGTGTGGAATTAGCCTTCCAGGTAAAGGAACTGGCAATTTAGCTGGTTTTAACATAGCACTTCATATAGAGTTATAAGTTGGAAAAGACCCTTGAGATCATCAAGTCCAGCCATGAACCCTACTCTACCAAATTCACCACTAAACCATCAATAGATGAAGGAAGGAACTGCCCTTTCCTGGCGGCATTGTTACATGTGCTTCTTGCTTTAAAGTACCTACTGTGGTAATATCTAAATTGTCCATCTGGCAATTATTAGAGCAGACTTACTCTTCCCAGGTGCATGCTGAACCACCCATTCATACAGAACTGCAGTCTGCTGAAATCATTTGTAGCTCACACCATGCATACCCCATAATGAGCTCCTAACTTGCAGCTGCACCCTTGTCACACACACCACCACTGCCAATTTTGGCAGTGATATGTTTCATACAAGTACATAGGCCCTGACTTGCTGCCAGGATGCTGTTTTTCTCTGCTTTTCAAAGACCCTGGCTTCATGATTTTATTTTCACAAGGGTTTGGACACCCTGAAAACACTCAGCTTCACAGAACAATAGGAGTTGTAAGGAAACTCAAGAGATCATCTGGTCCTGGGCTGCATCACAAGAAGTGTGGCCAGCAAGTTGAGGGAGGTGATTCTCCCCCTCTACTCTACTCTGGTGAGGCCCCACCTGGAGTACTGCATCCAGTTCTGGAGCCACTATTACGAGAGGAATGTGGCGGTGCTGGAACATGTCCAGAGAAGGCCCACGAGGGTGAGCCGAGGGCTGCAGCACCTCTGCTGTAAGTACAGATTGAAAGAGTTGGGGCTGTTCAGTCTGGAGGAGGCTCCCAGGTGATGTTATTGTGGCCTTCCAGTATCTACAGGGGGTCTACAAGGGGCAGTTTTTAGAGTATCAGGTAGTAGTGACAGGACTAAGGGGAATGGAGCAAAACTGGAGGTGGGGAGATTCAGGCTGGGCACCAGGAGAAAGCTTGTCAGCATGAGAGTGGTGAGAGCCTGAAATGGGTTGCCCAGGATTGTCCAGGGTTTGAGGCCCCATCGCTGGAGGTGTTCAAGGCCAGGCTGGATGAGGCTCTAGCCAGCCTCATCTAGGGTAAGGTGCCCCTGCCCATGGCAGAGGGGTTGGAACTAGATGATCCTTGTGGCCCCTTCCAACCCTGACTGATTCTGTGATTCTATGGTCCAACCCCACATGGCAGAGCAGGTTCACCTAGAGTGGTTTGCACAGGGGGGCATCCAGGTGGGCTTTGACTCTAGAGAAGAAGAGTGCACCACTGCTCTGGGAACTGTGTTCCAGTGCTATACCACCCCCAACATAAGGGACTTCCTCCTCATGTTTAGGAGGAACTTCCTATGTTTAAGTTTGTACTCGTTACCTCTTGTCCTGTCACTGAACACTGGTCCCATCTTCCTGACACCTACCCTTTGAGTATTTATAAACATAGATATGATTCCCACTCAGTCCTCTCTCTAGGCTAAAAAGCCCCAAGGCCCTCAACCTTCCTTCAGAAGAGAGACGTTCTTGTCTCCATCTTTGTAGCCCTTTGTTGTACTCTCTTAAGTAGTTACCTCTCCTTCTTGAACTTGGGAGCCTGGACACAGTGTTCCAGATGAGGTCTCATGAGGACAGAGTAGAGGGGGAGGAGAACCTCTCTTGACCTGCTGGTCATACTCTTCTCGGTGCACCCCAGGATGCCACTGCCTCCTTGGCCACAAGGGCACACTGCTGGCTCATGGTTATCTTCTTGTCTACCAGGACCCCCAGGTCTTTTTTCCAGAGCTGAATGTGTTTTCACATCAGAGAATGAAAGAGCTTCCATCCCCATAGGAGAACAGGGTGGCACTAAGCCACCAGTACTGTTTGTTTAGCCGCATAGTGAAGAAATAAAAGTGGGCACTGGCAGCTGCATTGGTTCCCCTAAGTCCTCCAGCAGTCAAGCACCGCATGCTGCAACATTTAAGTTTGGTAACTGAGCAGTTAAGGATGTTGTATTCTAATTACCTGGCCAATTATGTGTGGTGCAAAATTCCCTGCTAGTACTGCTGTGATAGCCTGAACTGCAGACAGTCTTGTGATTAAACTGTCCCTTGATGATGAAGTTGATAATTAACAAGACAGGATTTTGCTGAGTAGTGAACAAAGTCAAAGAAAGAACAGAATCGAGTTTTCAGTGCTGTAATATGGTTTTAATGGTGCTCTTCTCAGGGATGGGAATTGTTTCTGACCTCCTCTGAAATTAAAAATGCATACCCATGTGCAAAAGCACAGACCTGATTTCTTTACAAAGAACATAGTTTCGATGATGAAGAGGCTGGAGAACCTACCCTATATGCAAGGACTGAGGAGTCAGATCTTTTCTCCCTGGAGAAGAGAGGGCTCAGGGGGAAACCTCATCGCAGTATTCTGGTACTTAAAGGGCTGCTGCTAAGGGGACAGAGGCTCTCTATTTGCAAGTAGCCATCTACAAGGGGAAACAGGTACAAGTGGCATTGGAACAGTTTTAACCTCAACATAAGAAAGAAATTTTTTAATGATAAGAACAATCATCCACTAGATGACTTCCCCGTCACAAGATTTTCATGATGCAATTGGACTGAGTGCTAGACGCTCTCATCTAGGCTCAGTTTCCCAGGAAATCGTGAGACACATCAGCTTTTGAGATGCTTCCCAGCCTGGGTTCCTCAACGGTTCAAATTTTAACTGGGTAAAGCACTTCAAGAACATGTTTTCTCCATGATAGCTTCATCTGAAACAAAAACCTGGACGTCTCATGCCAGCCCTCTTGAAGAGCATTCACAGCTGAGCAATCTTTGCTCTTTGTGCAAATGTGTGGAGGTCTGCTTCCAACCCTAAAGTTTCAGTGTGACTGTCCAGTGATCACTAAAAATGGCTTTTTTTTTTTCATGGTGTTTTGTCCTGTTGCATCAAAATAAGAAATAGACTTTTATTTCTCACAGGGTTAAGTATTCACAGATTCATAGAATGGTTTGGGTTGGAAGGAACTTTAAAACTCATCCAGTTCCAAACCCCCTGACACAGGCAGGGACATGTTCCACCAGGTTGCTCGAGGTCTTACTGAACACTTCCAGGGAGGAGGAATCCATGACCTGGGCAACCTGTTCCAGTGTCTCACCACTCTCACTGTAAAGAATTTCTTTCTAATCTCCAGTCTAAATTTGCCCTCCTCAAGCATCACTCCAATCTCTCATCGTATTACTACAAGCCCTTGAAAAAAGTCCCTTCCCAGCTTTCTTGCAGACCTCTTCAGGTACTGGAAGGCTGCTATAAGGTCTCTCTGTAGCTGCCTTTTCTCCAGGCTGAACAGCCCCAACTCTGTCAGCCTGTCCCTATAGGGGAGGTTCTCCAGTCCCCTGATCATCTTTGTGGCCCTCCTCTGGGCCTGCTTGAGCAGTTCAATGTTCTCCTTATGCTGGGGGCACCAGAACTGGACACAGTACTCCAGGTGAGGTCTCACCAGAGCTGAGTAGAGGGGCAGAATCACCTCCCTTATCCTGCTGGTCACACTTCTCTTGATGCAGCCCAGGATATGGCTGGCTTTCTGGGCTGCAAGCAGATACTGTACATGCAGAAAAATGGACAGAAAGCCACACAGCTCTACCATGGCAGCCTGTCACAAACTAGAAGGTAAGCAGACAAAAGGAAAAAAAAGTAAATAAAATCAGCATTGGAATTTATTAGCTTTTATGGAGGGCTATCAGAGAATTTAATCCCTGCAAAGATGCCAGCTAAGAAAACTGTAAATATTCTAGAAGCTGTATTTTTCTCCCTTTAAAAATGCAAGATATTACCATAAGTAATTATCCTGAATGAACAACTGTTACAGTTAAAAGTTATCCTCAGTATGGTGAGCATAAATAGATTATGGTAAATGCTTTAAATGAACTAGATCTAGATTTTTTTATTCTTGCTACAAGTTGTCACAAGACAACTTAAAAGTATACACGAAATTGCATAAACATCCTTTGGCCTGCTAGAAGTTAGGTTTGTATGTAGAACAAGCAATTTTCCTTAAAACAAACCCAAAACCAGACCCCACCAAAATTAGAAAAATATTAGTTTCAGTCTAAAAATGAAACTTCTAGCAAAGAGCTTTTGAAGACAAGAAGTTAAATCAAGGCCTTATGTTCCAGCTACTCCAGTTCACAAAACCAACAATCATCATTTGGTAAATTAGTGGCTGAGAATGGTTTGGCAAACATAGAAAGTATAATGCAGTAATTGCATGAGGTCTGTGGCTACCAGCTTATTACAGTGTTGACATTATCAGCTAAATTAAATTTGAATAGTTTTATGTGGTTTTAAAGTTTGAGCTTAGATTCTGGAAATGCTCTTCATGGCCGAACGTGGCACCATCTTCTGTAATACAGAATCATAGATTGGTCTGGGTTGGAAGGGACCTGCAAAGGTCATCTAGTCCAACTCCCTCTGCAGTAAGCAGGGACATCTTCCACTAGATCAGATTGCCCAGAGCCCTGTCAAGCCCTACAATGAATATCTCCAGGGATGGGATCCCAAACTCCTCCCTGGGCAACCTGTTTCAGTGTTCCACAACTCTCATGGTAAAGAACTTTTGTCTTCCCCTGTAGTTTTGTGAGTGAGATTCGTTCTTAGAACAAGTACTTTATGAATTTTTTGCAGGTAGCAGCTTCTACTTTGATAGGTTGTAATGACCTCAAAGGCATAGAAATTGCAGCTTATCTAAATCAAGTCTTATGATGTCCTTCATCAGTTTATCTAAGTTAAGTCTTACAATGTTCTTCATTGCCTTAATAACATCAGTGGGAATAGCAAAATGGATGGAGGATGAGTACAGCAGATATCCTGAGAAGCCCGATTTTCCTATAACCAAAAGCAAACAGAAGTAACTTACCTTAACACCTTTCATGTTTGTGCATGTCAAATGTCCAAATCATACATTGTATCAAAATTGGACTGGACTATTAAAAAGAATACTGATCATGAAATTTCCCCTGCCAAACCTGGCTGCAAGTCCTGAAATACAATAGCAGAGAATCACAGAATGTTAGGGGTTGGAAGGTTCTAGAGTCGAAAGGTCATAGAGCTCAACCCCCCTGCCAGAGCAGGGTCACCTAGGGTGGGTCACACAGGAATGCATCCAGGTGGGCTTTGACTATCTCCAGAGAGGGAGACTCCACAACCACCCTGGGCAGCCTGTTCCAGTGCTCTGTCACTGTCACAGTGAAACAGTGTTTCTTGTTCAATTTAATTTTCCTTCCCCGTCTTTAACTTGGGACAGAAGCATGCAAATATGAAGTATATTAACTCAATTCAGTAGGAATTCAGGCTTTTCTCTAGAGGTGAGTGAAAATGTGAGCAAGAGATTAATTTCTTAATGATACCTGCTCTGTGAGGAAAGACCTGGGGCTCTTTAGTCTGGAAAAGACCAAAAGAAGATAATATTAATGCTTCTACACATCTTAAGGGGTGAGTGTTGAGAAGAGGGGAACAATCTCTTAACAGTGGTGCCCTGTGATATGACAAGGGGCAATGGACACAAACTGGAACACAGAAAGTTCCACCTTAGCATGAGGAAATGCTTCTTTGCTGTGATGCTACTGGAGCCCTGGAGCCGACTGCCCAGAGAGGAGACTTTCAAGACCAAGCTTTTATACCTCTCTGGAGCAGCAGATATTTTTGTATCTATTAAAAATCTAGGATTTGGGTTGATTTTGTCTTTTTTTTCCTCTCTTATTTATAGGAGATTTTTTAATGCTCTTGGCTTCAATATTCATTGAAGGGGGAACCAGAAGCTAATTGTGTGTTCTATAAAAGGGAGGGGTTTAATTAGTTTTCAAGCTGTTGTATTTGAAGGGCTAGACTTTTCTTCATCCCAATGTTTGTGTTTGTGTCTAACATACAGGAAATTATGTTGTTCTTGATTTATTTATTTACTACTTTTAAAGAAGACTAAATTTGCTGAAACGTGTTTTAAAAGCTTTCAGAATCTGATTTTCCTTTTTCTCCATGGGTTTTGAGATACCTAAGCGCTGGCAGGTACTTAACAGCCTGTAAAAAAATCTGTCTACAGCAGATGCATGCTATTTATTTATGGTTTTTTTTCTTTAAGCCTTGCCAGACTGTAATTAGAATGTTTTATATAAGTGTTTCTTTATCTGGACAAAGCATTTCAGTGATTTGGTGGACATCTTCCATAGTTTGCAAAGTGATTTGTACTTCCTTTTTGAGCGAAGCTTAGCAAAAGGAATGCTACAGTTATTGTAATAGCTTAATGGATATGAGTGCTTTAGATCTGTGAAGAGGCTTCCTATTGAAGTAGTGTGGCTTACTTCACTTCTGAAGTAAATTAACATATCACTTACACATCACTCTTTATTAACCAGCTTTGCATTAACAATGAGCACTTGCAACCCAGAAGGCCAATCACATTCTGGGCCGCATCAAGAGAAGTGTGGCCAGCAAGTCAAGAGAGGCGACTCTGCTACTCTGCTCTGCTCTGGTGAGACCTCACCTGGAGTACTGTGTGCAGCTATAGGACTCCCAACACAGGAGAGACATGCAGAGGCAAAGAGGAGGGCTGCAAAGATGATCAGAGAGCTGGAGCACCTCTCCTGTGAAGACAGGCTAAAAGAATTGGGTCTGTTCAGCCTGGAGAAGAGAAGGCTTCAGGGAACCTTTCAGTATCTGATGGGGACCTACAGGAAGTCTAGGGAGGGACTGTTTAGAAGGACTTTTAGTGATAGGATGGGAGCGATGAAACTGAAGCAGAGTAGACTGAGGATAGATTTAGGTTGGACATTAGGAGGAAGTTCTTTACTATGAAAGCAGTAAAATACTGGATGCCCAGGGATGTGGTTGAGGCCCCATGTCTGGAGACATTCAAAATCAGACTCACTGTGGCCCTCAGCAGCCTGATGTAGTTGGAGGTGTCCCTGCTGAGTGCAGGGTGTTTGGACAAGATGACCTTTGAAGGTCCCTTCCAACTCAATCCAACTCCTGTTCAAAGGATGCAGATAAAGACCCTTAATTGCTTTTTACCAACAATGTGTTTTAACTGGTCACACCAATTATGGAACTTGTACATCATTCCTTAACTGACAATGCAGTTCTAACTAATACACAAAACTCAATGCCAAATGATCAAAATCAGAAGCAAAATGAAGGAGTTTTCAAACTATAAAACTGTCCTGGGGATATGGAGCTCCTAGAAAGTTAGAGAGTTGTCTTCCAATTATTCTAAATAAAATGGACTTGGGAAACACTGGTGAGAAGGACAAGGAATTATATTGTAGGGGCTACTGTTGAAAAGCTATAGGTAGACTCCCACTTGTGCTTCACAGCTTAAGAGTTTCTCTGTGGCTTCACAAAAATGGATAGATGGGAGGAAGATTGAGAAGATAAGTAGTCATTTTGGTCTGCTTGTCTTATTTTGGGCTTAATAATTGAAAGGACATGCAAAAATATTGAAAGATGCTCCTAAAGCCAAAACCTAGAGCTCTGGTGACGTCAAGACACAGCCAAAACCTGTTCCCAGTGCTTTAAGTATACTGTAACTTTTCAAGATATTAGAACTGTCAAAGCTTGGACTCAGTTGCTGTAATTTCATCTGGTGGTTAGTAGTAGACTCATTAGGCTGGGACCACAGAGGAGAATGAATCAACATATGAGGCTTGTAAGAGACAAGTAACTAAGTTGCTGTGGAAACTGGGAGTTGTTCCTAGTAATCTTGTTTACTAGTAAATGCTGTAGTCTGTAAAAGCAGAAGCATTTTCCTCTGCCAATACAAATTCATTAGTTTGCAATTTACAGAATAAGTTGATACAAAGCCAAATTCTTCAAGAGCAAAGTTTATCTGCAGAGGGATTGTGCCATTGGTATGATGGCTGACTGCCTGGAAAATGTATTCTCTCTTTTCTTGAAATTCTATTTTAAAACATAAATAAGTGCATGAGGATTTCTGCCTAAATAGTTTTTCTCGAGCAGTAAAAAGCAGAAGAGGTAGCAAAAACTTTCCACGCTCCAATGTGAGGCCAAACTCTGTTTCTCAAGAACTGATCAAGGAAAGGCAGAAGCCTGGAGAAACAGTGGAGAGAGAGAGACTGGCTGAAATCACAGGCTCGGGACAGTTTTACCTGCTGCCACATCGTGGTGCAGTGCTGTCGGGGCTGAGCAGTTCTGACAGATTAAGTGCAGAGGAAATGGCCTTTTGCATAAGAACTGTGGATTTGCAAAGGTTAGGGCAATGCAAATGGAAAAAGGGGCAAGTTCTCTCCCTGCAGTGATTGCAAATGAGCTCTTACAACTTCTTCCTGGGAACCTTCCCTGACAGACTTTCGGACATATGCACATTCAAAGGTGTGGACATCTTAGACACACAATTCTGGACAAAACACCTTTATATATCTAAAATGTCTTAGGGAATGAGTTTGTGTGGTTTACAGAACAACATAGCAGAGTTTCAAGTTAGGATGAAGACACTCAGCAAACCTTAAATTCTGAATCTGAAGTAATACTGGGTTCTCTGTAATTGCTGTCTTTTCAGGGACCCAAAACTTCATGATTGAAAGTGCTTGGAGTCAATCCTTCGAACAGAACTGTTTAAAATCTCTGCCTAGACCTCTTTGAAGCTTTTATGTCCTTAGTATCTCTTTAAAACAAAAGCTCCACATTTCTGTGTACAGTGTATCATCTTATATGCTACAGAAGGAGAAGTTGCTTAATATGAAATCAGAAGTAGCATTCTCTGCTGCTCTTCAGAGGGCTTGGATGAATCCCTTACCATGCACGGGGACTTCTCTCAACTAGATTTGGTTACTCCAAGGCCTCATGTAACCTGACTTTAAACACCTCCAGGGAGGGGGCATCCACATACTCTCTGGGCAACCCATTCCAGAGTCTCACCATCCTCAGACTGAAGAACTTCCTCCTAAGATCCAGTTTAAACCTACTCTCACTCAGCTTCAAACCATTCCCTCCTTGTTCTATCACTAGACACCCTTATGACGAGTCCCTCTGCAACCTTCCTGTAGGGTCCCTTCAGATAATGGATGACAGCTGTAAGGTCCTCCCTGAGCCTTCTCTTCTCCAGGCTGAGCAACCCCAACTCCCTCAGGCTATTCTCATGGCAGAGGTGCTCTAGCCCTTGGATCGTGCTTGTGGCCCTCCTCTAGTTCCATGTCTTTATGATGGGGACACCAGAACTGGACACAGTATTTGAGGTAGGGTCTCAGCAGAGTAGAGTCAAGTGGCAGAATCCCTTCTCTTGCCCTGCTGGCTACACTCTTCTTGATGCAGCCCTGCATGAAGCTGCCTTCTGGGCTGCATAAGTGCCCTGCTAGTTCATAGGGAGCGTCTCATCAATCAACACCTCCAAGCTTTTCTTGTCAGAGCTACTATTAACCCGTTCTGTACCCAGCCCGGTTTTGTGCCTGGAGTTACCCAACCACTTTGACTTGCTGAACCTCAACAAATAACTTCTAATCGTGACTAAAAAGATGAGTGACTGAACTATCCCAAAAACAGAGGAGGAAAAAAACATTTTGGACTAGCAATCCCATCTCTGGTAGAGAGGCCTTCCCAATGAAACTTTTGTCATGTCAGCTTAAAAAACTTCTTGATTTCAAAGCACTGCACCTTGCAGTTAGCTTGAATTGTCTTATTGAAGGTGTGTGGCTCAACCCCGTTTTGGACTGCCCGGGGCACTCCCAGACAGGTTCCTGCTCTGTCTCTGCAGCCAGTTCTCTTTTGTCTGTAGTGCATTATTATTGTTGGGTCTTTTATGCTTATAATGGCAATGCCCTGTTCTTTATTTGAACTATATTTGCAGCTTAATAAACATGTATAATGGCTTTTGATGGTTTAGATGGCTTGGTAGTTTTCTGAAAGAAAGGACATTAGAATACTTTAAAATGGTGTCTTTTCTTAAAAAGAAATTCTTAAGAGAAATTCTTTCTGCTACAGACAAAGTGCTATTAAAGGGAACAATTGGAGATGTTTTTATTAATAATTTAGAAAGATACGATCCCACTTCTTATTGTAGGCCTGCTTAGCAAATTACAGTGGTGACATTTACAATTCCATATTTCAGTTCAGTGGCCTCCAAATTAGAATGTATGTTCTGGTGTGCTTGGGATATTATAGGAATAAGCTTGGAAAACCTGCAAAAATCTTTTCCTGGACATTGCTTTAAGCAGGAGAGAACTCATGTAATATTAAACCTGTTTTGTTGTTTGGGTTTGTTTGGGGTTTTTTTCAATATAACTGCATAGTTTTTTAATTTTCTCCATCTTTTCTAATGATTTCTTTTCAGCCTGGAAATGCACAGTCTTTGCCTTCTTACATGTCTGGGCAGTACTGCTTCAAAATATTCTTGTGCTGGACTCCCAGGCTGTTGCCAGTCAGTGTCCCTAGGCATGCCTCCCAGGGCAGGTAGTAGTGTACAGCATCTTAAACAATTGATCCTGGACTTTTACCCCACACCATGCTGCTCTAGATACAATCATAAAAAGAAATCAAGCCAGTGCTGTGGCTTACAAACCTTTGGGGTGGTTATTAAGGTTTTCTTAATGAATAAAACTTTCTTTATTTTAGAGGAGATAAGGAAAACTACTCTGAGTGTGACAGAGAACTTGTGCCCAGAGCGGTTCTGAAGTCTACTTCTCTAGAGAGATTCCAAGTCTGCCTGGACATTGTCATCCTGGGCAACCCTCTGTGGGTGACCCTGCTTTAGCAGGGTTGGACTAAATGTTTTCCAGAGCTTTCTTCCAACCTCTACCTTGCTGGGTTTCTGTGATTGCTTTTTGTGTGTTCTAGGTTTTTTTTTTCCTTCCCCAGAATGTAGGTTTAGCAGTCACTTCCTTTTGTAGTTCACTAATTTCCTGTCTTCATATGTCGAAAGGTTCACACAGCCTGGGAGGTATAGTAGGAGTCTTACTCAATGTTAGGAAGGAGTACTTGAAGTATGTTCAAGTCAGCCTCCAGGGACTGCATTTTTGCAGGCTGTTGTTTGAAGCTTGAGAAAAGGTTTTGAGTGACATGGTTGTCTTGACATTAGATTTAATGCATGAGGCTCTTAAAACTGTTTAAAGTAATTAAAGATGATAGAGTCAATAAAACTAAATTAATACCATCATGTACAGCAGCAGGGTAGTTTATGTAGTAGCAAAGCATTAAAATGGGTGAATAAGTTCAGATGAAAGGCCAGACCTCACATGTCTTAATGGAAAGTCACATTTGCTTCTCTAAACTCTATGCTGAATAAGGTTACTGTTAGTAACTATTTGACAGAGCAGCCTTCAGCCTTCTGGGAAAGGCTGGCAAGTCACATTGTTGGGAGGCTGTTGCTGAGGGTCAGCAAGCTACAGTAGGATTGCAAACAGGACAGGCACTTTGTTTTGATCTGCAGCAAGCAGTGCTCCAAGAAAGAACAGCAGGCACCAGTACAGCTTGGGAGTCATCCTGCTGGAAAGCAGCTCCAAAGAGAAAGAGCTTGGAGTCCTAGCGGACAGCAAGTTCTCCATGGGACAGCAATGTACTCTTGTGACCAAGAAGGCATTGGCATTGGTATCCTGGGGTGCATTAGTAAAAGTGTGACCAGCAGGTCTAGGGAACTTCTCCTCACCTTCTACTCTGCCCTGGGGAGACCACAGCTGGATTATTATGTCCAATTTTGGGCTCCTGAATTCAAGAAAGACAGGGAACTCCTGGTCCAGCAAAGAGATATGAGAATGATTAAGGGACTTGGACATCTCTCCTATGAGAGACATGGAAATCTAGGAAGAGATCTTATTAATGTCTATAAACATCTGAGGAGTGAGTGTCAAGAGGAAGGAGACAGGCTTTTTTCAGTGACACCCAGTAATAGGACAAGGAATAATGGATATAAACTGGAACACAGGAGATTGTGGACATGTTCCTGTATGGCTTGCCCTAGCTGATCCTACTTTGCAGGGACATTGAACCCGATGATCTCTGGAGGTCCCTTCCAACCCCAACATTCTATGGTTCTAGGATCATTGACCACATACTGAGAGATCTCTCATTTTTCTAATTGTTTGGGCTTTAGCCTTTCAAATTGGAAAAGACGAAACATTGAAGCTAAATATCTGTAACTGGTAGTATGCTTGTCTGGGAGTTTCCACAGACATCTAGAGTATAATTCATCTTCTCAGCAAGTCAGTGCTCTGAGATACCACATTTGTATCCCAATTTATGCCTAAACCTGAGTGGTATCAATAAAAAATAACCCATTCTAGTAGAAAGTATTCCCCTACCAAGGTAGCATCCTCCTGCACTTTCCTTGCCTAGAATGGTAGACAATGAAAACTGTTCTTGGAGTCATGTTTGGTCATCTGTGGAAAACAAATTTGTCATAGATTTTAAGGCCAAAGAAGACCATTAGGTCATCTGATCTCCTGTGTACATAGTGTATAGAAATTGATCTAGTAATCCCTGCATTGATTGCAGTAAGTTATTTATTAAAAATACACCTTGGTGGCAGATGGCTAAACATTCGCTCTGCTTGCTGTGTTGAATGGCAGTGTGCATAACACATTAAACATTGTCAAAATTTTGTCTTATTTCAGTTTTTTAAAGGGAGAAGATGAAAATATCAAGTCTTCCATAATGGCAATGCATTGCACTTATAATTTGTGTCTATCTCAATGGACTGAAAGATAGGGAAAGGGTTTTAGGAGTGGAAGGGTCATGTTCAGATTATCCTTTACACAGCAGTTATGGAATCACACAATGACAGAGGTTGGAAGGAGTCTCTGAAGATTGAGTCCAGCCTCCCTGTCACACAGGAACACATCCAGATGACTCTTGAAAGTCTGTAGAGAAGGAGAGTCCACAACCTCTCAGAGCAGATATACGTGACAAATTCATTGTGATTGTGTTGGATGATGCTGACTAATTAGACAAATGTGTCTTTAATTGATTAGAATGAAGGCCTCAGATTTTTGTAATCGAGAAAGATGTAAAATGACAAAATTGCAGTTGATTAAAATTTACAGTTTCTGTTTTGGCTGTTAGTAAAAAGTAATTAATCACTTGTCTATAAGCAATTTATTTTTGGCTTATAGAAGAACAGCTTTAAAAGATGACAAGTTCAGGACTTCTCTGTGTAGAAGTGTTTAGTTAACTGCAGTCAAACTTCCTCACACTCTGCTTCCTCTTGCTGCCTGGCCCCAAACCATGTTGCTCTAATCAGGTGCCAGCTCCCTAAAACTTCTGCTTGACTGTGCTGAAAGCCCAGTCCAGGCATCATGTTAAAGCAGCACAGGTTGGGCCTCTTAGCACAGCCCATAACAGTGCCTGACAACTGCAGCTTCAACTGGTCCTCTAATTTTATGTCTGCATCATTTTCAGTGTCACTACCAGAACAAGTCTCTTCATACAGTTTCTGCTGTGTCCATTTCTGCTGCCACCAGCATAAGAGGGTGCTGGAGTGGGTCCAGAGGAGGGCCATGAAGATGAGCAGAGGGCTGGAGCATGTGCACTGTGAGGACAGGCTACGAGATGGGTGTGTTCAGCCTGGGGAAATGAAGGCTCTGGGGAGACCTTAGAGCAGCTTTCCAAGTGGGGGGGGCCTACAAGAAAACCAGGAAGGGCGTTTCTCCAAGGGCTTGTAGTGACAGGATGAGGGACAATGGTTTTAAGTTGGAAAAGGGAAGATTTAGACTGGAGATTAGTAAGAAATTCTTTCCAGTGAGGGTGGTGAGACACTGGGACAGATTGCCCAGGGAGGTTGTGGATGCCTCTTCCTCGCAAGTGTTCAAGGCCAGGTTGGATGAGGCCTTGGGCAACCTGGTCTAGTGGAAGATGTCAATGCCTATGGCAAGGGGCTTGGAATTAGATGATCTTTAAGGTCCCTTCCAACCTAAACCATTCTGTGAATCTATTGTTTGCTTGTTTTCCTTTCTGCATCCCATTTGTCACTGAACTTTATTAAAGGATAGGTTGCTTGTACTGCTTTTTAATCAATGGTTTGACCTTTTACTTATGATTACTCAACCTTTATGCCACTTGCAGATTTTATTGCCTATTGTATTCTTCTCAGTGAATAAGATATAGCAGGACTTGTTCCCCTGTCCTTTGTGAAATTGTTTACTTGATACTTCTCTCCTGTTTGTCATGGCGTAAGGACTCGTCAGTCAGTTCTGAACCAATTTATCCTGTCCTGCGTTGATCTTCTGGTATTCAGTATGCTAGGATCACTTCTTTCAGCCTTTTAAAAGTGCTGCCATAATGCCAAATTTTGCTTGGAAATGCCCTTTTCTTCTAGGAGTTACCAAACATAAACTATCCCATTTTAGAGGGCTCCTTTAGCAATGTCGTTCACAATATGGCAGGCTTATCCCAGAGCAAACCAACTGCATTAAAACAAACAAACCAAAACCAAACCCCAAACAAACAGCAAAACACAGCAACAACAACCAAAACAAACAGAAAAAACAAGGGAAAAAAAAAACCAAACCCACATTAAAAAGCCAAAGAGAGGGGGAACAGGCAAAAAAAAAAAAAAGAATGAATGAACATAAGTGTTGTGAAATTTACTAATGAAACACAAATAGTAGGAAGCCTCTGCTGAAACATTAACCATTTGCAAATGATAAGCAAGCAGTTGTCTTCTATACTTTGGCACCTGAAAAGAAGGCAACCCACAAAGTGCTATTGCTGAAGATTACTTCTGAATCATTACTGAGTATATTGGTTTAGCAGTAGCAGAGTGCTCAGAAGGGTGAACTGTGTCTGAGCAGAGAGCTTTTGGCTCATCACCATTCCAGTCAGTCAGCTGAACACTGCCTTGACAAGAGGCTTCCACTTTGAACGCATTCAAGATTGTTATCAAGTAGTCAGCTGTGACAAAGTGAAAAGGGTTCTGGATCTTTGTCCATTACTTTGAACCAGAAATAGCTCAACTGCTATTTATTTTAATAATGTATTCAGCTTTCAAAATGTGCTGCAGCAATTGGTCAGTCTGAACAGGAAAGGTATTTTTACAGTGCTCAGCAGAACCTTATTTGCACACACACTGATACATCTTTTTCGATAGTAGAAAACAGTTTCAAGTGATTGCGTAACCAAAGAATAGAATCATAGAATCATTTCATGTGGGAAAGACCCTTAAAATCCTTGAGTCCAAGCATTCTCTAACTCAACCAAGTCTGGTGCTAAACTGTGTTCCTCAGCACCACATTTCTGCCTCTTTTGAACACCTTCAGTGATGCGGATTTAACCATCTCCCTGATGGGAGCCAGATCCAGTCTTTAAGAACTCTTTTAGAGAAGAAGCTTTTTCTAATATCCAACCTATACCTCCACTCATGCAGGGTGAGGCCATTTGTCTCTCATACTATCACTTGTTACTAGGGAGAAGTGACTGAGCCCCCACTTGACTCCAGCCTCTTTTCAGGGAGCTGTAGAGGTCAATGAAATCTTTCCTCAGACTACTTTTCTTCAGAATAAACAAACTCAGTTCTCACAACCACTCCTCAGAATGCTTGGATAGCCATCAAGAAGATGGATATTCTCTTTAATTTCAAACTGAGAGCAACAGAAATGTATACACAGTAGCAGAGTAAGTGGTGAGTGTGGAGTTTGCCTTTATTTTTTTTAAATGTCGTGATTCTGGTTTTGTATGAAGTTCTTGTATTTCCCTAAAAGTAAGCTACATTCATTTATACATTACTGAAGCATAAGAACAGAATTTTGAGATCTTTCAGGTATTTTATGCTTTTTCTAACCTTAATA
>VWYK01079013.1:0-42843 GCA_013399775.1 Semnornis frantzii | reverse complement strand
CCTAATCATCTTCATAGCCCCTTACTGTACTCTCTCAAGCAATCCCCTGTCCTTTAGTATCCCATAATGTCCCTATTAATCTTTTTTCCCCTCTTATCAAAGTCCAGGTTGAACCTCCTTGTGGCTATGCCTATAGGTTTAGTGGCCCATCAACTAGTAGCTGAAGAGTTTTAGTCTTGGATGCTGTGACCTTTATCATTAGTCTGCCCAGTCTATGTCAATGTGCTTGTTTATCGCTTCCTCTGTTGCTTATTACTCCCTTTGAACTTACAGGCAGCCTGAATGAAATAGGTGCACTCTTCCCACATACTCTTGCAAAAGGGAGAGGAAAAAAGAATCTGAGTGCTAGGAGGAAAAGCAGCTCTTCAAAGGTCAGAGAGATTTGCAGTGCTAAACATGTATCCCCAAATCATCTATTCATTTTTCAGTCCTTACCAGCTGCAGGACAGCACTCAACTGCCAGGTCCTAATCAATAAGCAGCTCTGAAAGCTATTGAATTCTGTTTGCTTTCAATCAGTTTTTAGGCTACCACTGTGCCACCCCCTCAAGGCTTTAGGCACAAGCTAAACTTTATGTTTCTCTTTTCCCTCCTGCCCCTTTGAGAAAGGGGTTTTAATGAAAAGGAATAAAAAAGCCTTCCTTCTTTTAGCAGCACCTCTCTTATCACAAACATCTCTGGTGACATCTGTTTGGCATCAGAGAAGTCTCTGTGTCTTTTCAGGCAATATCATTTTAGTGCTTTGCTGCCTCAGGTGAAATAAAGGTGAGGATTTTTCAGGAGCTGTGCTTTCTGATCCTGCTCACACCGGCACAATCTGGGAAGAGAAGAAATACATACAAAAGCTGCTGTGAAGAGAAGATCTGGACCCTGCCTTTGAGGGCATGTGCAAAGCCCTCCCTTACTGTATCACCACCTTTCCATGAAACATTCATCTGTTTCTTCCTCACCAATCACTATGACTAATATAATGATGCATTACATTCCCAGGCACAAACCCCAGATCACAACAATTTAAACTGGCTAAAAGCAAATAACATTGCCAACAACAAACAGCCTTTAGCCCCATAAATTAGTAACTGCACATCAATAAACACCTTTTGCAGATATCAGTAGGGACCTCATATGAAGATTGATTTCTGAAGTCAGTTTCCCACCCCCTTTTCTTAGCTAAAGAAAACCAAAAAAAAACCCACCACATTAATTTCAAACAACACAGTAGCTGTGTGCAGTAAAGTTACACCAGTATGAGTGGTTCAGCAAAGTACCTACATGTGTTTTTAGAGGTAGAAATCAATAGTTTTGCTTATATATTATGTTCCTGTAGAAGAAAGCTCTTCAGTACATGGTTTAATATTTGAAAAAAACATAGCTTGGCCCTCTTAGACTAGTAGAATTCTGAACCCAAATGTCAAGAGCAGAGGTGTTTCTTTTCCCTCCCATGCCTGTTTGCTGAAAAGGTTGAACTGATGGCAATTAGAAAAGCCACAGCAAGTAACCCCTTTTGAAGCAGAAAAGTGTTACCACAGCTTTGAATTTCATTAATGAGGCCAATATATGTTGTTTTCTCAGAAAAGCCATTTGCTCCCACTATTTTCACTCCTATCTTGATTCACTCCAAGTACTTGTTTTGTTAGCAACTGAGCCTTTATTTCTGCATCCTTAACATCCAATTAGCATCACAGGAAAATGCAGAGGGATGCAGTTTTTTCTCCTGTGATGATGTACTTTGGTATTGCTGCTTTAAAAAAACAAAACTTAAAAACAAAAGCAAAACAACAACAACAAAAACAAACAAAAAAACCTCACCACAAAACCACACAGCAGACATTTACTTCAAAATGTCCTTTCAACAGCCATGCTCCCTGGTTAATAAGGTTTGCTGAGTGTTTTTTAGCCGCACTGTTGGGGTCTCCATTTCCCTACAATGATCCTTCCACTGGATTGTTCTGCAGTGAGGAATCTCCTCAGAGTTCTCATTGTGCATTTTGTATTCTCGATGTGCATTTTGTATATACTTTTCTATAACTACTTAGGACAAAATTTAGAATACTCTTGAGAAGTTACAGGACTGAAAACAAAGGAGGACAAATAAAGAGCCTACATTTAGTTTGCAATGATCATCTACCCAAGTGTGAGATAAGGCGCAAACAAGCAGCTGACAGTTCTGCAGGAAGTGATTGATGGTAATGACAGGGAGTCAGCAATATCCTCCTGTTTGTCAGAAAGACAAACATCAGATGGGCACATGGTGAATGAATCTTCGATGTTCAGAGCAGACAGGGGGAACCAACAACAAATTCTATACATGAAAAGGATTGCCATATAGAAATCACACGATTTCTGTGGCCTCTCCAGAGAAGATACCCACAGACATTCAAACATTCACAAGTGACTGGCTTGACATGCACCTCATGTAACAGATGTCTGTGTTTTGATGAATGAATGAGTCATTACACTGAGATATATTCCACAGAACTCACAGTTGATCTTTAGTTCCTTTGTTTCCTAAATAGTAGAGAGAATTAGCAGAATATTCTGCTTGCTTTTGATGCAGAAAACAAGACTTGAAATGCAGTAATCAGGACCACCGCAGTTAAGTGAAGATTGAGAGGGGAATTCAGGAGCAGATTCTCTGTTTAAAAACCTTTGAATGATAACAAAAACAAAGAAATAAAGTCAAGCTTCTAGAAAGATTAAGCAGCAGAAGTAGGTAGGAACTAGTTAATGACTAAAACTCCTAACAATGAATATAGCAGATGAGAACGATGAACTGCTGGGGAAAAAACCCATACAGGAATGTGAATCTGAGGAAGAATTTTTTCACTGTGACAATGACAGTGCACTGGAACCAGCTGCCCAGGGAGGTTGTGGAGTCTCCCTCTCTGGACACATTCAAGAACCATCTGGATGCGTCCCAGTGTGATCTGCTCTAGGTGATCCTGCTCTGGCAGGGGGGCTGGATCAGATGATCTTTCAAAGTCCCTTCCAGCCCCTGACATTCTATGATTCTATGTCTCCATTAAATAACTTCATATTTAGGACACTTTCAAACTGATGCAGCAGTGACAGAAAAGGATGTAGGAAGGGTACTGTATAGCTGTAAGTAATTTGACATTAAGATGTAGTAAGGAAATAAAGTAAAAAGGGAGAAAAAAAAAAAATTAGTGACTAGGCCTAAAGAGGATGTTGCCATCTAGAATAGAGATGGATCTGGTGTTCTGACCCTTCCTCTCAGCCCTCCTCTTCACAAATTATCCTCCAGCATATCAGCTTTTCCTGGTCATTAAACAGGCAGGAACTGTTGGTGCTGCTGCAGGGTGACCATTGTACAGAGAAAGATTCATGAGAATTTGTGATCTCTGCACAAAGCCACGGCTGAACCAGTTCTCTTCTGCCCCTTCGCCTGCTGCAAAGCATTTTCATGTATCCAATTTACATGCTTTTGTATTTATGAAAGAGAAATGCATCGGCTTCTTGCAGTGTCCCCAGCTCCCTCTTGCCCAATAATAAAAATCTGTAAACCTCCTCTCTGGAAGTTCCCAATTCATACTCCTTTCCTCTGTTTCCACCTACCTCCTCCACAGGATGAGAATATATTTCACTCCTTTCTGGGCTGAAGCATCTTATCTTCTGCTAGTCTTCATCTCCTTCTGAATTAACTTTTCTGTAGGGGTAGCTGCACTGTAGCATCCCCAGGCAGTTTCACCACACTGTACTTTCTCATGCTGTTTGCAAGGGAAGTGCCTAAAAGGACAAGAGCCATTACCATTTCCCAGAGCATCTCCCTAAGGATGTTTTAGCTCAGCTCAGGCTTGGCATTTACAATCTTTTGTTGAGTCTTTCACTAATACATCTGAGAAAGCTCATGTCAGTCAATGTGAATATTTCATGAACTATCCCATAAAAGTAATTCACTCACATGCCAAGTAGGTCAGGTACAAACACCTATCAAAGGTGTTAGACACTTCACATAACAGCACCTTGCTTTTACCTGGCTTACAACTTTGCCAAACACTCCAGCTTTGAGTTTACTTTTCTAAGATGAATTATACTTCTTTTCATTTGCAACTTTGCTTCTTATACCTACAAGATTTGTTGACACATCCTTAAAGTTGTGCTTCATTGGGAAGCCCAAATAACTGAGATGCAATTCACTCAGAATTGCATGCGATCTATATTGCCATTTTGCAATTAATTGCTTTCACTAGCATTAATCATCTTTCCAAAACACCAGTTAGATTCTGTGGTGCCCACAATACAATAGAATTGTCAGCTGAACTCCAGTTCTAAGATCTGGAGTAACTGCATCACACTGAAGGAAACAACTTTGAGTAGATACCAAGAATTCTATTTCTCATCATTCACTAAAGGAGACAAAACCACCAGATACACTATTTTGGTTCCTACTTTGCATAATAAATTGTCTTGGCTTGCAGCTGACTGCTCTGCACCACCAATTTGATCAACAGCATCACAAGTCAGGTACCAGAGAGCCATCCATAACTGTACTGCAATTCACTATAGCTTTAATTACATACACAGAGGAAAAGCTACATTGGATGGACACCTTCTCAGACAGAGGCAGTAATAACCTGTTGTTTTTCATCAGTTCAACTTTCAATTCAGCAAGCTCGATGAAAATTTTAGGCTTCCCAACAAGAGAAGGTCTATAAAACTTGAAAGGTCTTTTAGTTTGTGAAAGAGAAACCAAACTTTATATATATATAATGTTCGGTGCCTTCCTTTTGCCATTAAGACATTTAACATAGTTGCATTTTCTGTCTGGAATACATAAAAGACCAATACATGCCCAAAAGCTGACAAATCACTCACTGTCTCCTGACAAAGTGTTGCTGCAATCTTTGGCATCAGTCTTTCTCAAAAAGAGCCTATCAAGAACTGACAACAATTAACTCACTCTTCTTAATGCTTTCTCTAGGTGTTTACACAATGGCACCTCTGCCTGCCAGCCTTCTGGTTTATCTGTTGCTTCCCATTACAGCAGCTAGGCAGAGCAATGATCTGAAAACTTATGAGGCGCAGACAACAAAGAAAAGTAGCTCAAGACCCTCAGAGCAGTCTTCTACAATGACACAAAGCAGAGGTGTATAGGAAGTTCTCACAGTAAACCTCATTTCTATGCAGGTACCTTATGCATTAGCACAACATCCCTATCTCCAGGTCGCATTTAGCAAACTACTGTGAACATGCAGATTTCGAAATGCAGGGCTAAACTTCAAAACATTCCCAAGGTGTTGAACCTGAATGCTGCACATCTAATAATTATGATAGAAGCCAGCTGGAGCTCGCTGAGATGGAGATCAATACTTTCAAAAAAACCTGCATTGCTCATTACCAAGTCAGGAATCTAACAGATAATATGGATCCATGACTGAACATCCAAGCCACTACTCTCTTACTATTTCCACACTGCCAAGCTCTGTCTGTCCCCAGCTGAAATACCACACTCACAGCACACTCTTGCTAAGTCCATTCCTGATGTCCAGAATTACTTATGCATCAAATTCAGAGCACCTCTGAGATTTACATCTTTGTTGCCCATTTGTTTCATCAATTTTTGATGAAGACATGGCTTGTGGTAAGCACACCACTCCTGTTGCTTTCACTCCTCCCTATCTCCCTTTTTAAATCTCTCTTCGTCTAACATCTTCTTCACGATGATCATGGCAATATTAACAGTTATAAGCCTTCCGGTTTGCATTAACAGACTGGGCTAAGTTTGCTTATTTGGAGTTAGGCATTTCTCAAGGACAGGCAGGGGTGGGAACTATAAGCCACTGCTACTGCAACAGGAACTACAAACACTGATGGCTTCCAAAGCTCAGTATTTTAAATATTTTTTGTATAGCCTGCTGCTTTGATTCTCAAGAAATCAGTAAGTAGCCATGAAGCAATTTCCTCTCAAGTGCATGCAGTGGAGAGAGAATTACTGACATTCAGAAGTCAACGACTGCACAGGCATGCACACACATAGTAAAAAGCAGTATTTGGGCAAATGTGTGGTGATTGACCCCCATGGTAATGCAAAGCTCAAGTGCAGCTACTCAAAGGCAGGCCTACATATGACAGTTTCTAGGTCCAATGAGTTGGGCTTCTGCTCATCACACCTCCCTGGAGGAGCCCTGCAGGTCTGAAATAACACTTTTCCACTGGTGGCTGTGGGGTTCCTTGAAGTCTTGTTGTTTACCAGTGAAGTTCACCAGTGTTGTCATTGCTCTGACCCTCACCTAGGTAATACCACGCACTGCTCTCTGACACACAGAAGTCCTTGCTGTATGCTTGACAAAGATTTCCATGCAGTCTAACCCACCCCAAGCAATGCAGTAAAGCTTTCCTCCAGCACTGACACTGGCAAATGAAAATATTCCTTGCTGAGTTTGTGCTGGACCAGCATAGCCTTATTCACGTTTCATGATGACTTCACTGATGCTGTCTGACTGGATTTGTGTTCTTTGGTTTAATGCTTCTGGAATGAGCCCCATCATTGGTACAGCAAAGCAGAGCAGCTGGCCGAGGTGATTCCCCAGTTGCATGGCTGGCTGGCAGCAGCAAAGGGCCTGGTCCTTCACTTAACAGATGTCACTTTGCATCAGTCAGTTGTCAGAGATCATGATTTGTTTGGGTTTTTTTTTTTGCCCCTGACAGCACTGNAGTGATTTTGGGGAGATATTCCTCCCCCAACCTTTCTTGCTCAATTCTCATCTACCAGGAGCTTTTTCTACCAGGAGTTAGCTTGTTTGGGGGTTGGCTTTTGATTTGTTGGTTTGTTCTGCTCTTGCCAGGACAGCAGCCACACACACAGCCCATGCCCAGCGCACAGGGGAAAAGTACATCTCTACTGGTAAATGTTCAGCTTCTCTAAAAAAAATGTAGGGGGTTNATGAAAATATTCCTTGCTGAGTTTGTGCTGGACCAGCATAGCCTTATTCATGTTTCATGATGACTTCACTGATGCTGTCTGACTGGATTTGTGTTCTTTGGTTTAATGCTTCTGGAATGAGCCCCATCATTGGTACAGCAAAGCAGAGCAGCTGGCCGAGGTGATTCCCCAGTTGCATGGCTGGCTGGCAGCAGCAAAGGGCCTGGTCCTTCACTTAACAGATGTCACTTTGCATCAGTCAGTTGTCAGAGATCATGATTTGTTTGGGTTTTTTTTTTTGCCCCTGACAGCACTGTTCCTGTTACAGTCTGTGTGGCCTCTGCAAAGAGGTCTATCTTTGCTTGCATTCCTGTTTGTAAGAAGCACTTGTAAGCACTGAGTCAAGTTTAGTTCTGCTTTGAACTGAACCCAGTTTTCACACCATCCATTAATACTGCTGCAGCACCATCTCGAACCATTCAGACAGCTCTCAAATCCTGCCCACCACATAAAGTGTGGGTGCAAGGGCATTTGTATCTTCAAGTAAAGATAAAGGCTTCCATATAAGGGGTTTGGGGGGGGGGGGGTTGGGGGGTTGGGGGATTTTGGGGAGATATTCCTCCCCCAACCTTTCTTGCTCAATTCTCATCTACCAGGAGCTTTTTCTACCAGGAGTTAGTTTGTTTGGGGGTTGGCTTTTGATTTGTTGGTTTGTTCTGCTCTTGCCAGGACAGCAGCCACACACACAGCCCATGCCCAGCGCACAGGGGAAAAGTACATCTCTACTGGTAAATGTTCAGCTTCTCTAAAAAAAATGTAGGGGGTTGTCCTAGGTTCAGCTAGGATAGGGTTCATTTTCTTCACAAGAAGTTGGGAGCAACCATGCCCAGGACAGCAAACAGAGCCAGCCAATGGTTCTGAAAGTATACATGTTGGGCTTTCAATATAGAGGGGGTAACGGTGAGAGAGAAAGATGAGGTGGGGGCTGGTTTGGACATCAGCAGTGGTGGCAGGTTTTGGCATGGGCAGCAAATCATAGGCTGCATTGGGTGACCACGCTGCATTTTATACTACTTGGTTTAGATAGCACTTTTTTACTATTGCTTTAATTCCAGTCGTTCATTTGGGGGTTTGTATTGTTCTCTTATATTCTCCTTATCTCAACCTGCAGGGCTTTGCATTTTGCTCCCAATTTCTCCTTCCCATCCTACTGGGGTGGGGAGGAGTTGCATCAGTGGCTATGTGTGGCTTCCACAGAGCTGGACCCAAAATCATGACAGGGGTGTTTTTCGTATCAGCCTCTGTACCTCTCTTTTATTGACTGCTTTCTTTGAGTCTCCATATTGACATAAAAATGGAGCTCAGAGAACACTGAAGCTAAGTAGCTAACAAAGTGCTAAGAAGTAAAGAAAATCACCATTGCACCAATAGCTTCATCTTTAAATTACCTCTGGGAGACAGTGAGAAAAGAAAGAACAACTCATAAATCACATAAGAGTGGCTTCTTTTTGGTTTTCTTGAATTTTAACCATTGCCTGATAACCTTGCACTGCAGTATGATTAACCCACACTTAACTACAGTATTTCAACTTCCCTCTTCACAGACTTGGTCCAGTACAGTCAACTATAGTCCTCTCATGCTCAGAAATCCGATCGCTACCAGATACAGAGGGAAAGAATGGAACTACAGAACAGAACAAGGTAGGTTAGTCCCTAATTATGTACTCTGATCAAGAAAAAGCTCAGGAGGCTTTGTGATGAGGAATAATTGGCACGCAAGAGTCCCATGAATAAATCTGGCTTTTCTTTAGCATGTTGCCTTTTTCCCTGTTTCATCTTTGTTTCTTGTGTCCTGTATTTTCAGATTGGTTAAAAAACCATGAGCCTTAATTTTGTAAATGTTTCATATCAATTCTTTTCTCCAGGCACTGTGGATCAGCACTTTCAGACCTCCAGACTCTGTATCTTTCACCTTTGGCAGACCATACATAAATTACAGATACCTATCTGTATCTCTTCATGTAATAAAGAGCGCTGCATGGATTTTAGAAGAAGAGAGGATATTTGGTTCAGACAGAATTATATACTGTACATCTATCCATAAAAGTGATTTGTGAATGACCTAAGCTTCACCTTAAGTAGGAGTTGAAACAAGGATCTCCATGTTGCAAACAGATAAAAGGCCACAAATACACACAAAAAAGGTTCCCTGGAAATTTTGCAGGCTGTCCAATTAAAGTTAGCACAGATTTCTTCAATTAAATTACACTAATAAGGGCTTTTCAGTGAACCAGTACTAAAACCTTGTGCTGTTGAAGCTGAGCTTTTTGTTCACTACACACTGGATCACAAGGCAGTACCTGAACAATAACATATCACATGCATCGCCATGGGATTCCAGATATAGGACTGAAAGATAACAGCTCACAATTCACAAGCAGCTAATTTACACAATTCTCTTTGATGCACCTTATTAAACACTTAACGAGGTCGTCAGATGAGTTATCAGAACAAACAACCTCTCTTTCCCTGCTGCTAAGCTCAAGCCCAATGCTTGGCAAAGCTTTACAGCCGAGTTACTACCAGGCAAAAGGAACTTTGTGCTGAAACACAGAAACCTTGAACAGAAGAAAAAGTGCTCCCTGAACAAAAAGAAAAGCAACTTACCCCACTGACTTGTCTGTGGCCCATCCAGAAGACAGTGCTCAGCTCAAAGAAAGTTCTAGGTGCCTGGGCCTGAGCTTAAATGAGGCTGCAGGTGTGGCTGAGCTCCAGCCCAGGTGGCGGGAGCACATGGTAATGAGCCTGGGGGTCCTGGCTGGCTGCTGTTACCATCAGTGGTAAAGGGCTATCAGCTGTGTCTAGTGCTAGAGGAAGCAAGCTGTGCTCTGCCGGTGAAAGGCTAATGAGGTGGGGGTTTTAGTGATTTGTCTTCAAGCTGATGAACCTAGGAGACAGGTGTGTGACTTCTGTTTGGCCAGGCTCACCCAGAAAAATACCTCACGTCAGCTCCAGGTGGCATTAGTGACTGCTTAGACCCAGGCAAATCTGTGGATTCATACAACCGCTTAAAAGCAGCAGCTCCTTGCCTACACTCCTCTAGATACTGAGAAAAGAAACTATTCTATAAAAAAACAGGATTCCAATTTAGCTTACAGAAGGCTGAGGTGGCACCTTGGCACATGGTTTAATGCCCGTCATGGTAGTTTAGGGTGAGTTCCCTTAAGAAAACTCCAGAGATGAAGTCTCCTCCGGGTATATTGTAATGTTGTTATTCTACTCCACTTTCCAGCATCACAGTTTGTAAGGCAGTGCCTGGCTGATGCCGTCCCCTCCTCTCTCTGCCCACTCTCTCTTCCCTCTCTGTCCTGTCCTCTTCCTCCCTTCCTGCCTTCACTCTGTTGCAGAGTAGTGCCCCTGCTGGCCTCGCGGTCTGTGTGTGGGAACAGGCTTCTAGCAGGCAGGGGATTCTGAGCTGCCTCATGTGGCCTGCTGAGGCCTTGTAGGCCTAAGCTGGGGAAGGCAATTGAGGCCTGCTCTCAGGCCTGCTGAGGTGGAAGGGCTGGAGAGTTCTAAATGGTTTTAGTCTGATACACTTGGCCTGGCTTCTGGATGTTTAATTCCACCTGGTTGCCTTTTGCATTTGTGCACCAGTAAATAGAATCTCCCTTGAAGCTTCCCATGGGTGTGCACTATCTTCACTATGACTCTTCTAAAGGAGCCAGTGGCATTTCTGTCCTCCAGCCCTGGGCAGCTCAGGGTCCAGAACTGGGACAGCCATGATTGTCTTAGGTTGAGTGTTGGACTGGATGACTTGGAGGTCTTTTCCAAGCAAAACAATTCTATGAACCTGTGAAATATTTGAGGTTATTTCCTATTGAGCTTCCCAACTGTGCAATGCTTAGCCTTAGGTGGTACCTCAACTTGGTTTACTTCTTTCAGTAACTTCTGAAGTACTTCTTTCTTGCTTCTAAAGAAGTTCCATTTGCAGGGATGAGCCTTCACAACAGAGTGGATGTATCATGCCAAGTCTGCTCAGTGGGTGTTTTATATAAACCTGTCTTTAAAAATGTCCCTTGCTGTGAGAAGGGAGACGTAGAGGGAAGGGAAAACTCATCTGGACTTAATACCATATTTAGTATAAATAGGTGAAGGAGAAACAATTGACAAAGAGCCAACATTCTGGAGATGAAAAAGGGAAGCGGCACAGCGCAAAAGCAGCGCTTTGTGTCTGGCAGATCCCTTGATTAAAGAAGCCTTGTCTTTTATATACCTGGCTCAGACAGCTTCTCCAAATGCTACCATTTGATCCCCCTCTGTATACCCTGCTGTGATGCCCTGAAGATCACTCATGGTGTTTACTTTTCCTGGAGTGCTGTGTGCTTAGGCACTTGAGAAGGGGCACGTGCTGTGCACACCATCAGGGACAGCAATCCTTAGACAGGGACAGCTGACCACAGCCTAAAGGCAGAATAACTCAACCTGCCTTTTTGCATGGCACTTTCTTACAACTGCATTAAGAAAATTAATGTAAAAGGAACAGACAACCTTCTTCTACCCAGGAGCCATCTTCTACCCAGGTTTGCAGCTCCTGCTCTGTCACTGAACTGGCTGCAGTTTGCAGCATTCACTTCTGGCATGCACTCCATCACATTACCAAAAGTATTTTAATAACATGATGTAGTAAAATATATATACATGTATATTTTCTGCCTTTCACATTGATAAAAACAGTTACTAATACACCTTTTGCTGTGTGTTCCTACTCTGCTTGACACATTCAAGTTGTAAGCTCAGCAGAGGTTCCCAAAAACTGCACAAGGAACACTGGCCTCCAAGAAATTAGTGTCTCCTGTTAGTGCTGAGAAGAAAACTACTCATATTCTCCACATATTCTCAGCTGAGTGGCTTTCCACGGTGACCAGAGATTCCCCCAGTAGTGAGTTAGGGATGAAACCACAACCAATATGTTCTTGTCGGGGAAGTGGCAGGGGACCATGCAGAAGCAAACATGGTGACTTAAAATGAGATTATGTCAAATGACAGGATTTTTCTATTGAAATGGCAGTTTTGTAAGTGCTGTGATAAAGGTGGTAATGGAAAGAGGTAGACAGCAGGTTTTGGAGCCAAGGGGACCCTCACAAACATCCTCCCTGTAGTAATTGAGGCTGCTGAAAGAGGATGCCACAAGCACTGATCCTTCACCTAAGTCAAACCATCACCTACAGTCCTCATTCCTCACATCCCAGCTGTTCCCTTCCATTCTCTGCTCTGGGCTTGGCTGCAGCATGGTTTTGCACTGTTTACCACCAGCAGGAAATACAGCCCAGGGTCCACTTCTTTTCCTACCTGCAGTCAGAAGCAGGCAAAGATAATGTGTCCTGGCTATCTCTGTGGTGGTCTGCAGCTCAGCCCTGGGTCCCCTTGGGATGGTCTGTCTCCAACATGATCTATCTTTACAGTGTACCAGACTCATAGTGTCCATACAGTCTTGGCTTAGTTTGAGGTAAGGCTCATGCCAGTGGTTTGGAAGAAATGTGAAACATCTTTAGTATCATTTTAGCTACCCCTTCTCAAAATAACAGAATGACAGGGGTTGGAAGGGGCCTCTGGAGATTCCTTATCTCCTCGGCCCCTGCCTTGTGTCTTCTCCCTGCATTTGCAGTACCCAACCTTAAGCTCTGTATAGCATCAACACCACTGTAAGGTAGAACGTTCCATTAAAACATCATTCTTGGCTTCTCAGTGGACCCTTATTGATTCCCATCAGTCCAGGACTGAGTGGTTAAGGATTGCAGCTTTAGTCTTTATTGCTGAAATACTGCCTAGAAATGAAAAGACAGGAGTTTATTTTCTGTGACACAAACAAGATAGAATCGTCCTCTAAACATTCAGTGTCACTCTGGGAGAACATCAGTTACATCCTAATCTCTGAACTAAAACTGAGGAATGAGCTGATAAAATCTGGGCCACTATTATAAAAATAAAAATGTTTAATATAAAATAGTGAATCAGATGATGAATGTCCAAATGCACAAGTTATTTTCAATGCTATATTTTCAGAAACAAATAAAATAATGGTCACTTTGGCTCAGGAATCAGCCAGACAAGTGCTCTGGCACATTCTTACAAAGTATGTTTTATTAAAAAAAATGATCCCAAAACTTAAAAATGCCCAGAAACATGAAGTGGTTTCTGGTCACTTCTTTGAATTTGAGCCATCAGTGCCTCACCAAAAGGAGTGTGAAGCTTATGTTTGTGCTTAATTCTGAGTACACCTGAACTAACTTATTTTTTCAGAAAGAGGGAGATGGGAAAAGAAGAAAGCATGAAGAAAGGATTTTTAATTTCCGTAGCGCATGTGTGTGTGTGTGTGTGTGTTAAATAATTAAATCTAGTATGAAGAAAGTGTTCTGCCCTTTTATTACACTTTGGAGATAGTTAGATAGAGAGGGGATGCTTACTTCACCTCCATCTTCTCTTAAGGACACAGATATTTCATGTCTTTGCAGTGTCAAAGATGAAAATGTCTCTTGTAATCAAATCGTGTGCAGGTGAGTGGGAGGAACATTTTGGTGGACAAATATTTCTTTGTTAGCACCTTCTGATGACAGAGCGGAAAGGGCAGAAAGCAGCTGTGCTGACTTGTCTTACACTCGACCAATCATTTATTGCATCCATGGCTTTAAACACAAGAACCAGTTCGGTGGAGCTTCGTTTCTGCTTCATTTCCTCCCAGCAGGAAAGACAGAAAATGAGCAGCACATTCAAGCTGGTGATAACTGATTNAGGTCTCCTTGGAGCCTTCTCTTCTTCAGACTGAACAACCTCAACTGTCTCAGTGTGTCCTCAAGGGAGAGGAGCTCCAGCCCTCTGATCACCCTCCTGGCCCTGCTCTGTTTTGCCTAGTCGTAAGGAGGAGTCAATGTAACTGCTGCCAAATATTTAGAGAGATTAGGAATAAGGTTTCACTCTTCTTTCACCAAAATTCAAGGGAAGGGTTTTTGAGGAAGCATTTCAGGGTGGAAAAATATTTTGAGGAACTTCTCTTGGATCTTGCTGGTAGACTAAAACACTTCAAATGGATGAGAAGAAAACAGCAGTTGTGTGCTGGGCTCTCATCTTGCATGGCCACACACAAAGCTCTACTTTCACCTTGCTTTGCCTGTTAGTTCTTCTGTTTTCAAAGTCTGTCTTTCTCTACACTGTCAGTGAAAATTACATCAAACATTTTCAATCAACTATGTACATTTCTGAAAACTGCAGTTTTGTAGGAAAATGAGCCAAAATCCAGATTTTTAAAAAGAAGTTCAATGAGATAACTGAATGTCACCAAAATAAAATAAGGTTCCCACAGCAACCTAGGCTTTCTGGAGCTTCTTAAATAGTTTAATCTGTTCACCTTTTACAATAAGCAGACACACATTCCTTGAGTACTTTGAATATGTCAGTGTGCAACAGACTGCAGCTCAACTTTTCAGTGCATTTTCCTGTCTGGAGCAGGGAAAATCAGTAGAAAATTTGGCATTGATCTTCATAGAATTTGGCTGCCAACTCTAACGTTTCCACTTTGTGGCCTCTCAGATGTTTTTTGTAGGCAGGATCACAGGATGCTAAGGTGTTGGAAGGGACCTCCAGAGATCACCAAGTCCAACCTCGCCACCAAAGCAGGACCATAGAATCTAGCTCAGGTCACAAAGGAGCGCATCCAAAGAAGGAGACTCCACCACCTCTCTGGGAAGCCTGTTCCAGTGCTCCATGAGCCTTACAGTAAAGAAGTGCCTCCTCATGCTGAGGTGGAACTTCGTGTCCTGTAGTTTATACCCATTGCCCTTTGTCCTATCACAGGGCACAACTGAGAAGAGTTTGACCCCTCCCTCTTGACCCCCAGCCCTCAGATATTTATAAACATTGATCAGATCCCCTCTAAGTCTTCTCTTCACCAGACCAGAGAGGCCCAGGTCATTCAGCCTCTCCTCACAGGGCAGTGCTCCAGCCCCTTCATCATCTTTGTAGCTCTCCCTTGGACTCTCTCCAGTAGATGCCTGTCCCTCCTGGAGAGCCCAAAATTGAACACAGTATTCCAGGTGAGGTCTCACCACAGCAGAGTAGAGGGGGAGGAGAACCTCCCTTGATCTGCTGGCCACACTCCTCTTAATGCACCCCAGGATCCCATTGGCCTTCTTGGCCACAAGGGCACATTGCTGTCAGTGGAATAACTTTAAAAATTGTGGAAGTGGGTGAGTTCCCATAGGTACCTTCTTGGCCAACAGCTTCACAGTTTATGTATCTTCTCCAGCAGCAAAAGCAGGGTGAATTTCTAAAAATGTAAGCTGATGCAGCCCAGCTACTTCCCATGGAGTAGTACTGCAGCAATCCAGGGCAATGGTCCCATCTTGCTCTGAAATAAAGAACTTTCCAAGTAGACTCTAGTTTGATGATAACAAAAACTCCAGCTCCAGGACTGAGACTCCCTGGTTCAGCTGAGATACGAGGTCATCAGGCTGCCTGGGCTGGGGTTTGTTTCCCTGCAACAGTTACCTATTGCTATGGAAAAAGCTGGGGAAAACCAAAGAGAGGCCAAAGGCTGCAGTGAAGCTAGTCAGGAGGGAGAAACCACTTACAGATAACCTGGCTTGATCAACATGAAATTAGTTCTTCTACTCTTTTTGATTTATAGCAGGAAATTGATGGCTCACTGCTTGCATGCAGGGCAGTTCCTAGTAGAATTGCTAAGGAATGGGGTAATAAACATGAGAAGAATGAGTAGCTTCTGTGTATAACTCCTCCATCACATCTGGGATGAAAATATTTCCCTTATGCATTTATTTGCAGTGGAAACAGGAGAAAGAGAGAGAGAAATGGGCCTTCCAATTATTTTCTCTGTTTCCGTCCCTGCATTCTCATTGTGTTCATTTCCTTTCCCAATCCTCCTGTCCTTGCTTACATGAGAAAGTTAGCAGATGCTGCCCAGGCTGTAGAGATCCCTGGACTCCTTCAGTGCATCACATGTGTGAACATCTCACACATCTAAATCTTATAATCTCCTGCACTGCAGAGGACTGCCCTAAGATAAACTTGTATGGAACCTGTAAAAAGTAATTTTTCCAAGTGGCGAAGAGAAGTCAGACTACATTTGCAGAAAACTAAAACCTCACCATTATCAAATATACTTCATATTGCTCTTACCTATAAAAATTACTAGGATGTAAATTTACTGAGATGGTCTCAAGACCTGAAGACCTTTCCATCCTGCTGTGACAGATGTGAGAAGTTTGTACAGCTGTTTCCTACCAGGCTCTGACAACAAAATGCAGAGTTAGCCCTCAACACAGGAAGGACACAGATCTGATGAAGCAGGTCTGCAGGAGGGCCATGAAAACGATCAGGGGCTTGGAGCCCCTCTGCTATGAGGACAGGCTGAGGGAGCTGGGGTCATTCGGCCTGGAGAAGAGAATGCTCCTGGGAGACCTAATAACGTCCTTCCAGTACCTGAAGAGGATCTACAAGAAGGATGGAGAGACTGTTTACAAAGGCCTGGAGTGATAGGAGAGGGACAATGGCTTCAAAGTAGAGAAGAGTAGATTTAGATTAGTTGTTAGGAGCAAGTTCTTTACCATGAGGATAGTGGAACACTGGATCAGGTTGCCCAGGAAGGTGGTCAAGGCCCCATCCCTGGAGATATTCAAGGTTAAGCTTTGGGCAACCTGATCTACTTGCGAATGCTCCTGCTGACTGCAGAGGAGGTTGGACTACATGACCTTCAGAGATTCCTTCCAACCTAGACCATTCTATGATTCTATGAATTCTATGATTCTATATACCTGGATGTCTTCTATAGAAAATACAAATTTAAACACTTCAGTAGATTAATGAAATACTTTAGCAATGCATTAAGAAAAGTGCAACTGGCAACAAAGTAAAGTGTTTACAAGAATTGCAGGAGTAGCATTTTCCAGCCCTTTCATCTTTCAAAAATCACCTAGATTTGGGTTCTCAATAACAGTTAACGGGACTTGAGGGCAAAGGTTCAAAAGCACACTTGTCTTAGATTCCAAAATTATTTGAGCATCTGGGAATAGAGAAAGTTTATGATGTTACAGAGATGTAAGGGAGTTTATGAACTTAAGAGTATGAACAGATAAAAGTATTTTTCAGAAACTCTGCTACCCATTAATATCCTACCTAGACCTTTGAAAGAACAGCATATTCTGGAGCAATCCTGCTGGTTTTACTTGCTTTAAAAAAACAAAACTGAAATCACGGAATGTTTTGGCCAGCTTTTAGGGGTTCATTGTCTAGCTTCACCAACCAAGGTATTTCATGAAGGACCCAGATTGTCAAGCCTGAGAGCAGCCTGATTGGTTCTATGAAAAAAAAAAAAATAAGGGATGTACATCGGCAGATGCTCAAAACTGAGCACTATAGTAAATTCACTACTAAACAGCTCATACAACAGCTGAGCAGCTCTCAAGGTCAAACCCCAACTGCCAGCACCAAGCATTTTTCAAAATGTAATCCAATATAAGAGAACAGATTAATTGCAAGTCCTTGAAAATACTACCCAGAGCCTCTGCAGGCAGAATTTGAGGCCTGAATAAAAGATACACTGGATCTGAAATAAATCCAGCCTCCTACTGATTGTAAAAGGCTCAAAAATAATACAAATAAAATTTTCATGTTGTAATTTTTTTTTTTTTTTTTTGAGAGGGTGATGCAGTGAGAGGAGAAATGTGTTGACTTAGGAATGAGAAAATAACATCTCATCGAGCATGTGGTGGAATCACCTTCTCTGGAAGTGTTTAAAAGATGCCTGGATGTGTTGCTTAGGGGTATGATCTAACAGTTGTGTAAAGGGAGATGTTAGGTTGTGGTTGGATTAACTGATCTNTTGTGGTTGGACTCAGTCAGCTTAAAATCTTTTCCAACCAGGTGATTCTATGATTTGATGCACAGATCAATGAAAGCACATTACCCTGTACACGTAGATCCTCAGTTACTGATGCTATTCACTACCAAATTATTCTTGTCCTCTGAGGGACAAGCTCACAGCCTGAAGCCATGACCATTAACCTTTTTGTTGTCTGGTGCTAATCATAATCTGCTGCAATATTTGTATTTTTTTGGTAGTTAGAGGCAATCTTAACCCCCTTTACTGCCTGCTCACAAACATCATCACAGATTCACAGAGGGTTGGAAGGGACCCTCAGAGGTGATCTTGTCCAGTTCCCCTGCAGTAAGCAGGGACATCTCCAACTAGACAAGGCTGCTCAGAGCCATGGCCACATCAAGTCTAATCTTCAAAGCCTCCAAGAATGGGGCTCAATCACATCCTTGGGCAACCTGTTTCACTCTCGTTATAAAGATCTTCCTCCTGATGTCCAACCTAAATCTGCCCTGCTCCAGGTTAAAACCATTGCCCCTTGTACTATCATTCCAAACCCTTCTAAACAGTCCTTCCCCAGCCTTCCAGTAGGTCCCTTTCAGATATTAAAATGCAGTTATAAGGCCTCCCCAGAACATTCTCTTCTCCAGGCTGAACAGCCCAAATTCTTTCAGCCTGTCTTCATAGGAGAGGTGCACCAGCCCTCTGATCATCATTGAGAACTGGGGAATAAGGGGACGAGTGGGTTCTAGTGGGTGATGGGCACTCTCCCAAAGCTACTGGGTGTCCTAGGGCTACACCTGCAATCATTCTACTCCCTTACAGTGAGTTTAATATAGGAGGGCTGGAAGACAAATGGACTGGAGGCCAGGAGATGGCCAGGGTTGGCATCAGGGGTTCCCAGTGCATTCTGAGGCACTTTGGCTGTTTCTGTGACACTTATTACACAGAAATACTTACCCAGACATAACAGAAGGGTGCAAAGAAAGATGATTTTTTTTACCTGGTATAGGAAGTGTTTTTATTTCCTCACACAAGCAAGTATTTTCTCTTGATGAAAGCCACTAAAGTGACTGCCCATGTCAGGGAAAACACCACTTCATTTGGAAGGTGTAGGATCTACCTGAGAACATAAGAAGAGTAAAACTATTGAAAATATTTGGAAGATGAAGCAGAGATTAAATGCCAGGGCAATTATCTTCTGAAAAAAAAATAATTTCAGGCATCATTTTCATATACTGTCAAATTATGACACATAAATAGGACCACCTTTTTATATAAGAGAAAGGTCTGCCTCCAGGGAGAAAGAAGCAGCTGGTGTTTTGTGTTCCTAGTGCATTTGCCACTCGTTTTTTTTCTTTGACGCTTTTGATTTTCTATTGTCAACAAAATCACTGTCACCATTCAGTGCATGTAACACATCTCACACAAATCCATTCTGCAGAGACAAAAGTGACTGTCACACTTGAAAAGTCTGTCTTTGCAAACAGGAGTCGCACAGGAAATTTGTATGCTAGTGGCAAGTCATACTTCAAACAATCTGGATGCAGCTTTGTCACCCAGATGAGGTAAGCTGGTAGCTTTTCAAAATGCTTACATGAGAAGGCTTTCATATTTTAATAAGCAGGTGCAAAAAGGAAAGATGAAAACTTCCTATTTCATTGGGATTCATCAAAATGTGTGCTGCAGAGGATGCGCAAAGTAGTCACAAGGTTCAGGGTTCAGTCAGCCAGCTGAACACGAGACAGCAGTGTGCCCAGATGGCCTGGATCAGGAATAGTGTGGCCAGCAGGAGTAGGGAAGTGATTGTCTTGCTGTACTCAGCACTAGTAAGCTGCACCTCAAATACTGGGTTCAGTTTTGGGGCCCTCACTACAAGCAAGACATTGAGTTGTTGGAGTATGTCCAGAGAAGGGCAGCAAAGTTGGTGAAAGGTCTGGAGAACATATCTGGTGAGGAGCACTGAGGGAACTGGGATTGCCTAGTCTGGAAAAGAAGAGGGTAAGGGGAGACCTCACTGCTCTCTACAACTACCTGAAAAGAGATGCAGCCAGGTGGGCATTGGTCTCTTCACCCTATTATCAGGTGATAGAATGAGAGGAGATAGCCTGAAATTGTGCCAGAGGTTTAGGTTGGATATTAGGAAAAAGTCCTTTACTGAAGTAGTGGTCAGGCACTGCAACAGGCTGCCCAGGGAAGTGGTGGGGTCACCATCCCTGAATGCATTCAAGAAACATGTGGACATGGCACTCTGGGACGTAGTTTAGTGGCCATGGTAGTGATAGCTTGATGGCTGGACTCAATGGTCTTGGAGGTCTCTTCCAACTGAAACAATTCTGTGATTCTATGAATCAGTTCATGGGTATTGAATACCATGTTGATGTCACGCTCACTGCAGGAAAGGGCTGGCAGGGGAAAAGGACATGAGACTTGTAGTTTGGAGAATAATGTGAGGTGCTTCCTGCTTCCAGGGGCTTCTTCACCTTCCAGGGTCAGGAGTGTTTGTCTCTTCTGTTTTCTGGCTGCTAGCTTGGGGTTGTTATTCTTGGTCATGTGATCTTGCTGCATTTCTTGCAAAATACAGAACCTTTATTCTTTGTATTATTTCATTAAACATTCCTCATCTCAATTCATCGGGCTTTTGTGGGTTTGGTTTATTTCCCTTTTGCTGAGTGAGCTTGTGCAAGCAGTGTAGGAACTCAGCCACCACGTGAAATGACGGCTTTGGGAAAGTGGTTAAGGAGCAAAACATGCCTGGCTTTGGGTGGCCAAAGTCTGGTACATGTCTTTTTTTCTTCCCTCTTGTATTCACTCATCTTTACTCTGTAAACATCTTGTGAGAAGGCTCTTATTCAGTGCCACAGGTCCTATTCTATAGACACAGATCATAGACTCACAGAATGGTTTGGGCTGGAAGGGACCACAAAGATCACCTAGTTCCAACCCCTCTGCAGTGGGCAGGAACACCTTCCACTAGACCAGGCTGCTCAAGGCCCTGTCAAACCTGGCCTTGAACGCCTCTATGGAGGGGCCACCTGCAACCTCCCTAAGCAACCTGTTTTAGTGTCTCACCACTCTCGCTGTGAAGAATTTCTTCCTGATGCCAGTCTAAATCTACACTCCTCCAGCTTGATATCATGCATTTCACTGCAGCAACTGGTAAGTAGACATAAAGGCTGGTGTTTCTTTGATGCAAAGTATGCATGGGAAAGACAGAAGATAATGTTTACTCTTTCCCTTCCAAGTGAATTGGCCAAATCTCAGAGTGTGCTGGAAATTCCTGGAAATCAGTAGAAGTGCAGTGGCTAATAGTGCTGAGAAACATGTGGGTCCATTTGAGGTACAACCACTCTTGATAAGGCTTATCAGCTTTCCTCAGGTGCCACAGCCTGCTGAAATCAGCTTGAAGGGCAGGTTGCACGAGGCCTTGAGTGACCTGTCCTAGTGGGAGGTGTCCCTGCCTATGGCAGCGGGCTGGAACTAGATGATCCTTGAGGTCCCTTCCAACCTTACCCTTCTAAGATTCTATGATATAACATAAAGGATCGTATTTTTTGTATTCTCTCCCTTAAGAATGTCTTACACCTACATAAGGGTCTACAGTACACAGAAGACGAAACAAGAACAGGATGAGTATTTTGTTTCCTGGACTGTTTGCTCCTAAAAATAATTAAGAAAGCTGAGAAAAGGGGACTGTTACAGTTTGGGAGTTCCCCGCCCACCCACACTTTGAAATGACCCAGGCTAGACTCTCAACCGGCTGGAAGTTAAGAGATGAAGCTATATTTACAGCTTAGCACAATATACAAGCAAATATATACAGTATATACAGGAATATTTACAGAAATATACAAGTTTAAGGTAATACAGACACACAACTCCTCTCCCAGAAATCAGAGACCCCAGGAGGGGCTCCCAACCACCCTTCCACCTTCTCCCCACTCCCACACCTTACCCCAAGGTTTGGCTTACGTGCAAGGAGGATCGGCTGGGGAGGATTAGAAGAAAAGTGGTTAGTGAAGTTATTCAGCTGAGAGGAGAAGCCAGAGCTGCTAGCCCAAGACCCGAGCAGCAAGCAAGCCAGCCAGCAAGCCAGTCCCTCGTGACCCAGACTGCCAGCTCGAGAGACTCTTATCTTTTTGTTTTGGTTTTCTTATACCTAAACATCGCAGCAAGCCTCTGAGTGAAGTAGACATCACCACTGTTTTCCTTCACAGCCTATAGTACAATTTTTCTCTATTAAAAAAATATTCCAATTAACTCAAACCAGCACAGGGACACATCTCTCCAGGTCTTGTATCTTTGGGTAAGTCTGGATTTATAATTTTTTAGGGTTTTCTGGAACACTTGGCAATCGGCTGCCCTGCACATCTGCAGCATCCAGATGTGAAGCAGCTGTCTGCCTTTACAAATATGGAACCAGCACACTGCTGCCTGCTCAGCAAACCTTTCTGAAATGCCCCAGGCAGCCCTCCACAAAAGCACAGACTAGATTTAGCCACATGTTGCTGTTTCTGGCTGTTTCTGTTAGAGCTTTTGCACTCACTGTATGTCCTCAACACTTTTCAAGTACCTCTTGTTTCCCACGTTGCTTTATTTTGTTTAATTATGACCAGACTAGTGTTTGAAAGGCAGAGTCACTAGGAAATCCTAGTATAACAACACCAAACTGAAGTAGCTCTATGCTGGAAAAAAAATTAGGAAAAAGTTTCATTTATGTGAACTTTGTAGTCACTGTTTTCTATGCACCTGCTTAATGGCCACTGCTGGTAACAATGCTGACCTACAACCACAGGGCTGCACCAGCACAGCTACTTCAGGGTTGTTTCAGAAGGAATCACATTTCACGATGAGCCTTACTCTGAAGTAGGCTGCCTCAGGTCCTGTAGGAGTCACAATGTTTGAATTAGAAATGGGAATAGCTTGAGGAGGGTAGATTTAGACTGGATATTAGAAATAAATTATTTACAGTGGGGGTCATGAGACACTGGCATAGGTTGCCCAGGAAGGTTGCAGATGCTCGCTCCCTGGAGGTGCTCAAGGCCAGGCTGGACAGAGGCTTGAGCAACCGAGAGTAGTGGAAGATGTCCCTGCCCATGGCAGAGGAGTTGGAACTAGATGATCTTTAACCTCCCTTCCAGCCTATACCATTCTAAGAATTTATGAATGTTTCCCTCTGCGCAGTCCTTTCCAGTATGTTTTTCCCTGAGTGTTCAGCTCAGCCCAGCTTCTCCAGTCTCCCTCCCTGAACTGAAGTTTCCTTTTATTCTTTCTCTCCTGTTGTTTCAGCTGTAACTTTCTCAGGAACCCTGCACTTTCACTTCCTCTTCTGTGAACTGAACAGACTCGGATCAAACTGATAGTGCCAGATGCACTGTCTGAGCAAAGTTTCAGCTATAAATTCATAGCTGCATTGTATGAGCCGAGATCAAATGATGTGGCAAGAGATGCCAAAGAGAGACCAGGAGTCACAGGAGTTTGACTTGTGAGTGGTGCAAGGGCTTTTCTGATAATTGCTTGGCAATATTTTCTGATCTGCTGCAAGATGTCATTTCTAAAGGCAGGACATTTTCAGTTGCTGCAGCCATCCAAGGAGAGAGAGAGAGAGGAAAGCAAACTGAAATTCAATTTTTCATAATGAGGAAGGAAATGAATTTGTCATTTCTTATTCTCAAGTGAATTCCTTACCATGAATTGTGAGGCTGTGAGCTCAATGCTGTTAGGACAAGACAGAGAAAGTGGAGCTCTCCCACAGGCCCTTTGGAAAACAAACTGAGGTGAGCCCAAATGGGTCATCCAGGTTTATAAAACCTATAAAACAAATAGATTCATCCTGAATCTGAAACTTCAGCATGGACATTAGCTTCCTGCAAGAGTCATTCTCTGAATTTCACAGGCTGAATTAAGCCATTTATTCAGCCATCACTCTATGGCAGTGGCTAAAATAAACCAAAACCATGTGCTTTAATGAACATGCTTTACATTTTGTTCTGCTCTTGCCCTCAACTGCTGTCAATAGGCAAAGCATTATTGAGGTTCTTGAGAGAGCCAGGCTATGAGTGTTTTGACCACGAGAGCAAATAAGGTTAAAAAAGGGATTGGTGGGCCTGCTATTCTGCCTACCACAAAGCCTAAAAGATGGTGAGAACAACTATTTTGTGATCCTTTCCAAATCTTCCAGTAAATCCTTAGTTGAGTCACACCTCAGGTGTAGTATGTCACCAATTAAAGGTGTTGAAAATGTTAAAATAAGTATTAGCAGCTCTTGAGAGCCTGGAGGTTTTTCCAGGCAACTTGAATCAATATATTCAGGATCCTCCTGTAAAGGTAAATGTGGCCTCTCCTGCACTGGAGGGCAGAACTAACCATTCAGTCATTTAATTTTGGAGCCATGGATCTTCTAGGCTTTGTGGCTGGCTTTTTGTTTCTGGTTTATTTGTTTTCATACAGTTTGGCTGAATAGAGCACAGGACACCCTGACCAGAGCTGCAGTGTAACCTTTATGGTTTTCCTGAGAATAGAATGATGAATGTGAGCTTGCTTTTTTTTTTTTTTTTCTTTTTAACAGTCATCTTCAGTACACATGTACATGTGTGCACACACATAGATATTTTTAAACTTAAGCTTCTGGAAAAATACACTCGGATCTATGCCTGTCCTAGGTGTCAATATTGTCAGATGAAGAAAATTTTCCTTGAAACAGGGTGGCAGATCGGCATGCTGTTGAGCTTCAGATGACCAAGCTTTGCTTCTCAGACTTGCCTTTGGAGCCTGCATCAGAACTAGTTCCTTTGTCCCAGAAGAAACATTTTGAGTACTTCAAGAAAACATGCAAACTCTGATATCATCCACTTTCAAGATCCATTGCAGCTCTAATCTAATGGGCAAAGATGAGCTGAAAGGGAGTTGTTCTTCCAAAAACCCACCTTTGACAGCAGAAAGATCACCTTCATGGAGGTTACAAGACACAGGTTGAGTTAAAAAAAAAATTGTGTTCTCTCTAGAGAATGAGAAGGATGACTACATGATGGGGAGAAATCATAGAATGGTAAGGTTGGAAGGGACCTCAAGGATCATCTAGTTCCAACCCTCTGCCATAGGCAGGAACACCTCCCACTAGTACAGGTCATGCAAGGCCTCCTCCAACCTGGCCTTGAACCCCTCCAGGGAGGGAGCAGCCACAACCTTCCTGGGCAGCCTGTTCCAATGCCTCACCACCCTCACTGGAAAGAACTTCCTCCTAACATCCAGTCTAAATCTCCCCTCTGACAGTTTAAACCCATTGCCCCTTGTCCTGTCATTGCAAGACCTTGTAAATAATCCCTCCCCAGCCTTCCTGTAGGCCCCCTTCAGATACTGGAAGGCTACTCTAAGGTCTCCTGGAAGCCTTCTCTTCTCCAGGCTGAAGAGCCCCAACTCTCTCAGCCTGTCCCCATAGGAGAGCTGCTCCAGCCCTCTGAGCATCTTCATGGCCTCCTCTAGACCCGCTCCAACACTTCCATGTCCTTCCTGTGCTGGAGGCTCCAAAACTGTACACAGTACTCCAGGTAGAGTCTGAGGAGAGCAGGGCAAAGGGGCAGAATCCCCTCCCTTGCCCTGCTGGCCACACTGCTCTTGATGCAGCGCAGCCCAGGACTCAGTTGGCTGTCTGGGCTGCATGCAAAAGTGTGTGGGCTTGGCTTAGCTAAGAGAACTCTGGAGATAAGACCTGGCATGGTCTGCAAGGAAGGGAAATGAGGACTACATGGCTCAGTAAAAGATTGTACCAGGGAGGTAGGAAGACTAAAGGCTCCACATCAGCAACTTACTTTTATTGCTTTACCCTCATAACCTGTCTCTGAACTCTTGGTTTCATGAAAAGCCACACGTTTCTTCAATATATATCCTTCTGCAAGGCTGCCCCTTCAGATGGACACAGATACAAGCCTCTTGTTCAAGCTGCATAATTAATATAAGCCTTTGAAAACTGTTTATTTTCCTTTGCTCCCAGTGAAGATGCAGGAGTACACCACACTGACAACCTGGACAAGTTACATCTCCAAGGCAGCACACCTGCAAAGCTCTAATTAGACTTAGCTTTGTTCATTGTGCTAAAACTTCAAAACAATAAAGTGGTAGTTTCCTCATGCTTGGGATACCCCTTCAATGGGGGTGGTGAGAGAATCCTTAAGTCCATTGGTCTCTGCATGAAAAGGATCAAAGATTTATTGGTCAGAAAAGCTCTTCCATCAGCATCCACTTCCCTATAATATATCTGGCTGCACACTGATCCTTGGAGGAAATGAGATTTTGCCACTGCTGAACTATCACCTTGCAGGTATGTTGCTCCTCATAAAGCTGAAGCAACAGAACTAGTTAGAGCTGACTCCTCCTCCTTTGCCTTTACAGCAGCTAAGGATCACTTACAGGTAATCCCTGCTTCTTGGCTGAGGAATAGAAACTTCCAAATGTTAAGAACAAAGCCTGCCCTAAGGCTCCCATTTGCACCTTGCAAGAGAAGTCCTTAAATATATGAGGAGGTGTAAAATCTCTGCTTGGATGGCAAACTGAGGCACGGTTTAAAGACTCAGGCATTAGCATCTGTTCATTTAGTGTAGACACTGGTACATGCTCATACTGAACTCCAGCTGTAACAGAAGCAGGGACTCTGGCAGTAGGGGCTGGACTAGATATTCTCCAAGAGTCCCTGATAGGGCTTGCTCTATCATTCTGTGACTTCACATACCAATGTTCCACAGCACTCAAAGTAGAAAATAAGATGTTTTCTACCAGATCAGAATGTGAATAATTATCAGCTCCAGTCCTCTCTTGCAATGTTTGTGATCATTCTGAATAGCAAGGTATCCTGTGCATTGTGTGCCTGGCATTTTCCAACAGCAGACACTTGCATTTTGGCAAGATCGCAGAATCACAGAATGGTAAGGTTGGAAGGGACCTCAAAGATCATCTAGTTCCAACCCCTTGCCATAGGCAGGGACACCACCAATTAGTACAGGGCATTCAAAGCCTCATCCACCCTGGCCTTGAGCACCTCCAGGGAGGGAGCAGCCACAACCTCCCTGGGCAACCTGTGCCAGTGTCTCACCACCCTCACTGGAAAGAACTTCCTCCTAACATCCAGTCTAAATCTCCCCTCTGACAGTTTAAACTCATTTTCCCTTGTCCTGTCATTGCAAGACCTTGTAAATAATCCCTCCCCAGCCTTCCTGTAGGCCCCCCTCAGATATTGGAAGGCTACTCTAAGGTCTCCTGGAAGCCTTCTCTTCTCCAGGCTGAAGAGCCCCAAATCTCATAGTCTCTGACATGGCTGTCGATGCTCAATAAAAAGCAAGTCCTGCAGTGAATTTGGACTGTTTGTTCCAAAGTAGCACCTCAGCCAGACACCAGGAGATGCTCAACACCTTCTTGACCTTCCTTTTGTTAATGTGACTATGTTGCTGGTGGTGCAGTGCTTCCACGGTACCCACAGTTTCACTTAGAGCTTTTATGGTACCTGGATAGTTGCAGTCTACCTGAAATCTGATCACGGTACATATCGAAGCAAGAGTGGTCAGTTTGTACAGCTGAGTCTTCCTCCTTTGGATATTAGTCGCCCACACAGAATGAAACAGGAATGCCTTGGAGTTACACCTGTGAGCCACTTCCATGCACCCACAAGCTCGGCAGTGTCCCAGTGCATCATCTATTGAATCTGTCTCATTTCTTCCAATTAATTCATAGTCTCTGCTAAATTTAACCTAATGAGTACAGATAATTTTATTGATTAAGGCCTTCAGGTGGTATAAAGCAGCTACAAAAGCCCAAAGGGATTTTCAAACACATCTACCTACCCATGGACTGCTGTTTGGAACAGATACCTGGTCTCCAGTACAACTACTTTGATCAGACATTCTTAACAAGGTGCAGCCTGTGTCAACATCTGCTATCAAGACATGCAATGTGATTTCAACACTCCAAGGATTTGGTAGCTGTTGTCCCCATCTGTGACTCTTCAGGCAGTCTGCAAATGAGCATGTGAACCATGAGAAGCAATTAGGCACCAGTGTGACTCAATTAATGATTGGCAGTGAGACATGCATCTCTCCTTATTTACTCACTTCAGATGGCTCTACCATGACATCAAAGAGACTGACATCCTTGCCTTAAAGGTACCTGTTGGCTACGTAAGAATTCTGTACTACCGCAGCACTCCCTCCTCATTTTTCTATTGGGTATTTAAACTTTTCACCTTTTCACTCTTTATTTTCCTTCATCTTCTGTTTCAGTACTCTAACTTCCTTTCCTTTTCCAGATGTCACTCAGACTGCTCTTAGCCATCCGCCCTCCCAAATAACTGTCCATCAATTTGCAGAAAAAAAACAAACTTTGTATCTGGCAGTTCCATAGGAAGAGATGCTTTCGGAAAGCTCTCAGACTCACATCTCACTAGTTTTCCCAGGCTTTTTGTTTTGCTGACCAGCAGAAGTTCAAATGGTTAGGGTATAAATGGAGTCAACCAGTACAGGGATCTTAATCACAGGCACTGGAAAATATTTTGATAGTTGTAAACTATTTTGAAGTTCTTCCCTTAGAAAATTTAAAACCTCCAGAGAAAAAAGAACATATTCTTAATATTCTTAATTTTGATCTAGTGAATTCCGGCACTTCCAAACAGCTTTATAACAGAAACCTCCATTTCATCTATTCCTGGAAAAAGTTACCAACATGGCTTGTGTGCATAAACCACCAGAAGAAAGACTCCTGAGACCCCCTCATTCTTCAAAGCAGGAGGTGATGAAGTATTATCTCAAAGTATCTGACCCATAGTTCTCCAATTTAACCATCAAATCATACTTCTGCCCCTTAATTGCTTATGCAAGGTCTCCGTGCATGGATAGTCCTCATGGATGTAGCTGGAGCCAATACACAATGAAAGCCTGACCAATCGCTCGATCACTTATCAGTAAGCACTTCACCACCACAAGAAGGTCTTTGAAAGCTTGGAAGTTATTTTTTCATCTCATGAAGAAAACCAACACTGTGGACCCCCAAGCATAGTATAGGGACAGGAGAAGGAAAAAAAAACCCACACAAATTTACAGTGAAAATGGTTCCTAGGCAGTGTAAAACTTATCTTGAAGAAAACTAAGTACCAAATTTCCCACGCTATGCAGCTTTGGGGTGTATATTTTAATTGTTGCTTAGTTTTGTTTCACAACCTTTGATAAATACTTCATGCAGATGTTAAAAAGGCCAAAGGGTTATCTAAACAATGTTAGAACATGACTGGCCTAGGTAGGTGCTGTGTGGTGGGTGGGGAACTGGTCGATAGGCCATACCCAGGAGTGGGTAGTAAATAGTTCTTTCTAAATTAGTCACAACCAGGGTCTCCAAGGGATCAATATTGGGCCCAGCACATCTTCATAAGTGATCTGGATGTTGGGAGCACCCCGATGAAGTTTGCAGATGACACCAAAATGAGTGGGGAGTTTGACACTCCAGAAGGGAGAGCCATCCTCCAGGAAGACCTGGAGAGGCTGAAAGATTGGGCTAGCAAGAACCTTATGAAGTTCATCGGGGACAAAAATGGGTTATATATTCCCAGGTGCAAGACTCTAAGAGTGCACCTCAGATGGGATCCACCTGGCTAGGGAGCAGCCCTGTGGAAAGAGACCTGGGATCTTGGTAAGCAAGCTCAACATGAGTGAACAGTGTGCTACAGCAGCAAAGAAAGCCGACAGGATGCTGGGCTGCATCAACAAGAGCATCACAGGCAGAGATAAAGAAGTCATTGTCCCACTCTACTCAGCGCTTGTCTGGCCACACCTGGAGCATCAGTAGTTTTGGTCCCTGCTGTACAAAAGAGATGTGGACAGGCTGGAAAGTGTCCAGAAGGGGGCTGTGAGAATGATCAGAGGACAGGAAGCCCTGCCATATGAAGAAAGGCTGAGACAACTGCTGGCACTTGGTCTGTACAAATCCAACTGAAGTCAGTCCTGCTGATGCAAAGGGAGCAGCTCATGTCAGTCTGCCAGGGACCTCTGTCACTGAACTGCAAGAGTTTCAGCAGATAAGCAAAATCACTCTGCTAAGTAAGTAATGGAGCTTGAGTCATCACAAACAAATGATAACACTCAGCCTTCTTGCATTTATCTTCTCAGCACATACTGCAAATTGGCTTTCCTGTGGGGAAGGAGTTTGGGTGTGTTCCGTAATGACACTGACAGTGAACATTAACAATTAATGCAATTCATTATCACACTGTTTTAAAATGAACACAAATTGGTTTTGGAAGGGTACCCAAACCAATCTGATTTAGAGTAACTGCTAACAGCAGCTTACCTCTTTGTGGTACTTAGCATTTACTGAAATAAAAATTGCAGTACTCTAAAATTTATGAAAATTGATTTCAGTGTTTTAATGAACTTTTCAGAAAGTGCAAATGTCTTGGGTAAAGCTGCTCAGGCTGGGATTCTGACACTCTTAACTGGCATATTTTATTCCAAAATACTTATTAAGGTCTGTCAAGGCCACTTCAATGACCTAAACAAAAGTGTGCAATTCAGTATGGGTAAACATATGAAAGCTTGGTATTAGGCCATGTTTCACAATTGTCGCAAGCTTTGCTGTTCCCACATTGAATCCAAAGCACCCACCAGTTCTGGTCACCTATTTACAACCTCACAATCAATTAGTGCATCATTACTGGTTAATGTAAGATTTACAGGAAAGCAATGACAAGAAAAAAAAAATGCAAGCAGGAAATACACAATTATTGAAATTCCCAAACTTGCTAATGGCTATTTCTAATTAAACATGGATGGATGAAAAACGCCTGGCTCTAATCCTCTTGTCAGGTTACCTCAGGGTAACAAAATGACAGATCACTTCACACAACCAAATAGTTCCTTAGTGTAAGAAACAAGCCAGACGATCAATTAACTTACTTGGATTCTGAAGGAGGAAAGGGATCAAAGTGAGTTTGAGAGACAAATTCAGGAGATGTGAACCTGAGCCCTGCTGACAGTTTATCCCCCTGCAGACAGAGCAGGGCTTCCTGGAACTCTGCGAAGAGCCAGATCAGAAAAGCATCATGCTATCTCTGTGCTAAGAAGGTGAATGCTTCCTCTCCACCTAGTCATTAATATAATGGATTGTACTGTCTGCACTTGGACAGTTTTGTAGATGTGAATTTGAAAGCAAGCAGACCTTTCTGCTCCCACTAGTCAAGGAGTGACCCACGAGGTTCAGAAGTTTGTTACATGTAGTCATAACCTTCAGGATGTATGTCAACAGGCTCCAAGCTCTATCTAGGGCAGCATTTAACAAAAGAGAGTTCTGTAATACTTATCAACATGACAACGTGAGCACGAGGGTTTTTCCACACTATATCAGATTTCAGACTGAACAAGTGAAATTACTATCTCACAGAAACTGTAGTTCACAGAATCACAGGATGCTGGGGATTGGAAAGGATCTCAAATGTTTATTATCTAGAGCAGGTTACTCAGGAATGCATCCAGGTGTCTCTGAAGTCATTCAAAACATTCCTGGGCACCATTCTGCGCAACCTACTCTAGGTGACTGTGCTCTGGCAGGGCATTTGCATCGATGATGAGGCTCAGCGGGGCTCTGGGCAACCTGATCTAGCTGAGGATTCCCCTGCTTATTACAGAGAGGGTTGGACTATATGACCTTTGGAAGACTCATCCAACCCAGACCATTCTGTGATTCTATGACCTCTAGAGGTGTCCACCAACCCCTATCATTCTGTGGCAATAACAGCAATGCAGAAAAGTTACATGTGAAGAGGACTGTGTTTAAGTGATGCATTTTGACTTCAGTAACACAAGCTGGTGAGAAGACTCTGAATACATATAAGGTGACCAGTGCAGGTAGAAATCTGGTACTACTACCCTGCTTCAAGACTTACTGCTCTCAACACAGGTATCTCAACAGACTTGGCACAGTTTTGTGCTACATCTTTCTGCAGCCAGGAGTGAACTTCGGTAGCTCCTGGATGATGAATCCATTAGAATATGTCAATATTTTCTCCCTAACTGTTAAGACGGAGGTAGATTGTTCCTTATCATCTTTATTATTGCTGTTTGTTGTCCCCTGATAGCAATTGCTTTTCTCCTTAGTTTGGTCAGGGTGTTTTCAGGTTTTTAAAGCTTTTCTCTTTTTGCACTTTCCTGCCCTAGAAGACTTCATTATTTTGTTAGGTTCATGTCTGGTCATACAAGAAGAATCCAGTAGGGTCTGGAAAAGCACAAGACCAGACCAAAGAGACACTTTTTCCATAGATGATGGAGTCTCAACCTCACCCTCCCACTGCATTGGCACCATCTGGGTTTACTCTCTGGAGCTGCAAAGAGAAGTTTTGCTACAGCCCATCAAGCTTTGTGTAAATACAAACTGCAAACCATGACCTGAATCTGTAATGGATGACTTCCGAAACTCTTCAGGGATCCTCTATGAGTATTTTAGTTAGAAATGGCTAATAGCTTAGCCTAAGAATGCAATATACATAGAGTTGCCTGTTACATGGACAATAAGCGAGCATAATGTGGCAAACCAACACAGCATTTATCTCTGTTTTTCCTAAAGAATGCCTAAACTTTTTGAATACATGAAAAAATAAAAAGTGTCTTTACTCTGGTTAAGGAGCTTTGACTTTGCTTCTGCTCATTTTAGTGCTACTGGGGAACAGTTAAGGACTTCTGAAAATCAAGTCTTGTGTAGTCTCTGGGTCCATAAACAGGGAAGCTTTACCTTAATCTATGCAAACTATACTTTCTCCTGATTTTGTCTGGATCTCACCAAAATTGATAAATATAAAAGAAAAAGCAGACAAGAATTTACAAACTATGTATACGGCTTCCAAAACTTTAAAAGTGGCATCCTGGGCTGCATCAAAAGAAGTGTGGCCAGCAGATTCAGAAGGGTGATTCTGCCACTTTGCTCTGGTGAGACCTCACCTGGAGTACTGCACCCAGGTCTGGAGTCCTCAATATAGGAAGGACATGGACATGATGGAGTGGGCCACGAGGAGGGCCACAAAAATGAGCAGGGGATTGGAGCACCTCTGCTACAAAGACAGTCTAAGGGAGCTGAGGTTGTTCAGCTTGGAGAAGAGAAGGCTCCAGGGAGACCTAATAATGACCTTCCAGTAGCTGAAGGGAGCTTGTAAGAAGGCTGGAGACAGATTGTTTACAAAGGCTTACAGTGACAGGATGAGGGACAATGGCTTCGAACTAGAGAAGAGTAGTTTAGATTGGATATTAGGAACAAGTTCTTTACCATGAGGATAGTGGTACACTGGAACAGGTTGCTCAAGGAGGTGGTTGGGGCCCTGTCCCTGGAGATATGCAAGGTGAGGCTCAACAGGGCTCTGGGCAACCTGATCTAGTTGAGGATGCCTCTGCTGGCTATAAGGGGGTGGGTTTGACTAGATGACCTTTGGAGATCCTTTCCAACCCAAACCATTCTATAATTTATATTCATACAGTGTCACTGGTAGAGGTTCTTCCAAGTCTTTTGTGACTTCAGTTACAGAAAAGCACAAATAACAAAACTTCACCGAGCATTCAGTACTTCATTATATAGTGCTTGAGAAAGCAAGTAGAACTTGTATCCCATATCTGCATTCAAGAAATACTGCATATGCTGCTTTGGACAAGCCAGTGAAAAGACTAGGCTAAGGAGTTTAAGACCAAAAGAAGATATTAAAATACAACCTCTTAAAAGAGGGGTATGAAAAATAAGTTGTGTCCCAAATATAGAAGAATCTTTCAAAAGCTAACTAGGATGAAGGTCTGACATTTACATATTTCTTCTCTTTATAGATGTCTGGAGGGGCTTCAAAGCCATGGAGATGTGATGCTGAGGCACATGGTTCAGTGGTGACCTGGCAGTTAAGGTTGGACTTAATGATCCTGAAGATCTCTTCCAACCAAAACAATTCTGTGATCCTATTTGGGCTGATCTATTCTCTTTATGTTGCCAGTGTCTTATAGAAAATACTTTCAGATGGCACTTTAGTCTTAGGAAAAATCTTTTGGCACTGCTGGTTTTCATTTGTCTCATCAGAATTTGTATGGTCTCCCTTGTTCGGTTGCATGTCTAAAATAGCTCCATCAATACAGCTGTTAGGATCTAGGTTACAGCAGTATGTTCCTGGCACTTGACTCAGGGCAGCCTGGAAAGGTAGGTAAGACACTAATATGGCTTTTTTAATTGAAATCCTGCCCCGAGTTTCCTGTTAGGAAGGACTCTTGCCATTGACTTCTCAAGCTGACAAAGCCAAGATGAGGAAATGAGGCGGTAATTGCAGGGATGGCTTTTGTCTGTTCTATAAATACCATGGGCAAGCAACACTACTGCTCAAATGTCACCTTTGTACATGTTCACATGGGTGAACAGAAAGGATTTTTTTTCTTTCTGGAAATCCCAACTGAAGGGAAGTCACTTGAGTACCATGACATGAAGAATGTAAAGATGAGGTACTTATGTATATAAGTAAAATATATGGATCTTGAGGTCCACATTCCAAGTGTTCAACTTGAATGTTACCTCCACCTTTACATTCCGGAAAGTTGAAAGGACACCAAGGAAGAGACAACCAAATGCTCCAGCAGAGAACTCAGCATTAAACAGAATCAAAATAATAGATAGCAAGTACTAAAGCTCAGGAAAAAAAATCCAGGGAATTCCAGTGTAATCCAAATCCTTCTCTATTAAGACACTGTCCTTCAAAACATAGTCTCACATTAATTTATCAAAGATCCCTCACCTCGTCATTATGAGATACCTTACTAAACACCTATAGACTCCAGAGCCTAAATTACTTAGCACCATTGAAGATCCCAAATTGAATACAACACTAAAAAGTTCCCTGTGGGCACTTCCTGCATTACTTAACATCTACATTAGGCTGGCAAGGTCTGCTTTTTCAGATGACGTGGCATCTGTACAGTGTTTTACACAGACAGTGCACTAGTCCCAACCACAAACAAGACTACTCAGAATTAATCCAAAATTTTCACCCTAAGTGTCTCCTGGTAGACACTTGCTGTTCCTAGTCAAGATCTGCTCTTGGTCATAGAATCATAGAACCATCAAACCTTCTGGGTTGGAAGAGACCTTTAAGCTCATCAAGTCCAATCACTAACCAGTGATTGTCCAAGCAGTGCCCAGTCACCACTAAACCATGTTCCTCAGCACCACATCTCTGCATCTTTTAAATAGCTCTAAGGATGGTGACTCCACCACCTCCCCAGAGAGCCTATTTCCATGCTTGAGAATCCTTTCAGTGAAGAAATTTCTTCTAATATCCAACATAAACCTCCACTGGTGCATCTTGAAGCCATTTCGTCTTGTCCTATCACTCATTACTTAGGGAGATAACATCATCTCCCACCTTGCTGCATCCTCCTTTCAGGTACTTGTAGACAGTGAGGAGGTCTCTGAGCCTTGTTTTTTCTAGGCTAAACAATTCATTTCCCTCAGCATCTCCTCACAAGACTTGTACACTGGACACCTCACCAGCTTCATTGCCCTTCTTTGGACATGCTCAAGCACCTCAAAATTCTTCCTGTAGTAAGGGGCTTTAAAATAATAGATAAAGACAGTCCTGCATCTCCCTTCTCTTTGCTCACACTAAGTCTATCAACACCGCAGCTGCAGAGTGAGTCAAATCAACAAGTTCATCTCACAAGAGGCTGTTCTCTCCCTCCTTCGGCATTGCCAGGTGAATTGTCAGCTGGCCTGGTGGACTGACTCCACCCAGTTTTCACCTACCCAAACACAAGAGCTGATGTAGGTGAATTGACTGGGGGACAAAGCCAGGGGTACAGGCAGGGGGAAGCACCCACCTTCGCAAGTGGAAGGTACAACACAAAGGTCTGTCTGTGAGAGCATGGTGCAAATGACCATCTGCAGAGATAAATGGCACCTCCAGCACTGCACCAAGCGGCTTTAAGCAAAGAAGGAAGAAGCTCCAGGAAAACCTCCTTTCCTGCAGAACTGTCAGTCTTCATGGATGTGCAGATATGAGTTTGGTAAGGTGTGAACTGTTAGTGTCCTTCTATGGGAACACAGACAAGCAGCAGTCATGACTCTGAGTCCCTGATTTGCTCTAGAATATAGGAAAGACCATGTGGCAATGGTAAGCCTTGGCAAAATGCAGCAATCCAGAAGTAACCAGGCAGGAGGTATGCTTAAACTCAAACAATATCTATTTGCTATCTGACTTCCAGGAGCCAGACACTTGCCTCCCTGATGGCATCTTTGAATATCTCCCCAGAGCAATTTCTCAGAAGTCCGCAGTTACTCAGCACCAGTACCCATCTTTGCAGCATTAAGATTGTGAAATGCATTATTTATGGATTCAAATGGCACATTCTTCTTCCAGAATAATATAATTGTGATAATGCCCTTGATTATGTGTTATGGCCTAAGTAACACTTTGGTAGTAAATAACTCTTGGTTTCCGGCCACTTGATCAATAGTCAGAGCTGACTGAAGGCTTACCATCAAATCATTCAGGAATAATTAAAGTTTCAAAAGAAATTAAACTTTTCACAGTAATTTTCATCTTCCTATATTTTAATATAGCAATATTTAAAGGTATAAACAATTAAAACCTATCTTTTTCTCCTCGTTGGCCTCTTCCCATCATTAATCTCCTTGTATAAGTATGCAACTTACAAATTGCAACAGGGAGTTAGTACCTGTGTGTAGGGAACACCTCCAGTGTTCATGCTCCTGCAACCCTGGGGAGGTTTCAGAAGAAAAGGTCTCCAGACTCCAGAGAATATGCCTGATAATGTGAACGGAGGAAATGGGATCGATTTAACATCTAAATGAGGGAGTTGGGACTATGATGAAGAGAGTGGAAGTAAAAGTACCCATCATGGGAGTGCCACTGTGGAAGTAAACATACCTAAGTTCTCATGGCACCCACCACAGCTGTAGCACCACAGTCACATGTCACTTGGCATGTTAATTATCTCTGAGTTAATTAGCGCTCAGCTAACACAGCTTTTAGAGCACACTTTGCAGTGCTGAGTCTGGTTGTGTTAAGCTGAAAGGGCTGAGAGCTCTCTTCTTGTGAGCTCTCAAGCTATTTGCTGTGTTGGAAAGACTTTTTTTTTTTTTCCCACCCCTTGACTTTCATAGCTAATTCAGAGAGATTCTCCTTTGAGAAATGTTTTAGATGTGCCCTTCTGCCCTGCACTGAAATATAACACTTCAAATCCAGTCTTTTGAGGACACTGAGAGAATTAAGCCTTTTTAGTCTGGAAAAGGGAAAACTGAGGGGGAGATCTCATAAGCCCTTAGAAATACTTCAAGGGTGGGTGTCAGGAAGACAGGACAAGCATTTTTTCAGTGGTGCCCAGTGATGGGACAATGGGTATGGGACATAAAATCAAACATAAGAAATTACATCTAAACACGAGGAGGAACTTCTTTATTTTAAAAATTATATGGGTTGCCCAGAGAGGTGGTGGAGTCTGGAGACATTTGAAATCTGCCTGGATGTGTTTCTGTGTGACCTTCTCTAGGTGCACCTGCCTTGGCAGGGCTTGGACTCGACCATCTCCAGAAGTCCCTTTCAAATCCTACTGTTCTATGCTTCTGTGACTCGACAGGAACTCCACCACTGAAATGGCACAGTTTTGAAACGGCAGATCAACAGTTAAACATCTCTAACAGTCAGTACTAAAGCCCTGTGAGAGTGAAGAAAATGTCTCAGCCACCTATGAGTAGACATGGATGTGTCTCTTTTGGTTTACTGGCTCTGGCACCAGCTGACTAGAAGCACAGAATTGTTTCATTTGCACTGAACTTTAAGATCATCGAGTCCAACCTTCAACCTAGGACCATCATGGCCATTAAACTATGTCCTCAAGTGCCATGTCCACATGTTTCTTGAACACATCCAAGGACAGTCATTCCACCACCTCCCTGGGCAGCCTGACCACTCTTTCTGTAAAGAAATTATTCCTACTATCCAATCTAAACCTCCCCGGTGGAATTTCAATGCATTTCCTCTTCTTCTATGACCTGATATTAGGAACAAGAGACCAACCCCCACCTCATTCCAATCTCCTTTCAGGTAGTTGTAGAGAGCAATGAGGTTTCCCTTCAGCCTCTTTTTCTCCAGACTAAACATTCCTCATAGACTTATTCTCTAGACCCTTCACCAGCTTTGTTGCCCTTTAACATCTTTCATGCTGAAGGAGTCTCATGGTTATGCTAAGCTGAAACTTTGTAGTTCCTCTTGAGCCATCTATCAATCTGTTTGCAGGGGATTACACCAGTTAATAATTGAGAAGGAAAAATTGCTTCATGTAATGGATATATGGATATATTAGCCTTGCAACTCCCATTTTTTGTTTGTCTTGGTTTGGGGTTGGGTTGTTTGGTTGGGGTTTTTTGCCTTTTTTTTTTTTTTTTTTTTTTTTTTGGGGGGGGGGGTGGGGGTGTGGGTTTTGTNGGGGGGGGGTTGGTTGGTTGGTTTTGCCAGCATTCAGTCCTTAAAACACTGCATATCAGCACAGACGAGGACAGGGAAGCAGAGAAAGCAGCATTTCTGGGACACGGAGCTTTGATGTAGCTCCAGGAATTTGGAGTCTTCATTCGCAATTCATGGAAAGTGTGAGGAGCTATAGGGCTATCAGTGGTCCATAAGAAATGCTAATTGTATGGACTCATCAGAAAACATTCCTCCTCCTGCAGAGCTTTGGCATCTGACTCCAGTGCTCTGCTCCCCACAGGACAGAGAATCCCCAGACCCTGCCCTGGAGGGACACACAACACCGGAGTTAGTTTTGGTATAGCCTTGACATTTTCCACTCTGACAAAGGGCTTTCAGTTCTGCCGTCGGGAAAAGGTACATTTCACACGGGCAGAGGCTGAAATTTAAAAGGTCTTTTAGCAACCAGTAGTCACAACTGCAAGACGTTTTCTGACCTCTCAATTCCTGAGCATCCATTTATGATGTTACACAGTCTGTTCAGTCTGGCCAATATCAGGGTGCTCCTGCTTTCTGAGACATTAGGGCCTGCTCCAACCATACAGTTTTATGTGTAATCAGAGAATTAGTGGCTTCTTTAGAGTCCATTTACCATTCCATGTAGGTAACAAGAGTTGTGAATTATTAATTGATGGAAACCAAGAGTACCATTACCCAGTACTGTCTCTAGACCCGAGTACTCAACACGTTGATATCAACAACAGGTAAATATGTCACTTCAAAACCATTTTAGAGACCAAGGTCACCTTGCGCTGAGCAGAGAATACTATTTCTATTCAGCAAATAAATGCTTAGATTGTTCTTTCCCTCATCTTCTGCAACTAGGTGTGAAGCAACACTGGTATGTCCTCTGCTGGCGTGGTTGGATGGGTGAAAAATACCAAGTTTCTTGACATTTGCTGCTCAAATGCCCAGCCCCAGAAACACAGCAGCTGAGAATGGATCTCTTCACAAAACAAGCAATCTGCCTTCCTTAGGGTCAGCCAGCACCCTGCAAAGGGTGCTTCATCTTTACTGTCTGACAAGGACTACAATGGAATGACAGGAAACTTTGGCTGGAACATCCGCGCTATGACAGCCTGCTCAGAATTGGGTGTTTAGCTGCCAGATGTACAACTTTAGGGCAGATCACTTTCATCCATGACACGCAAGGCACAGGCGAAAAAAAGGAGAGCAGACCAGACCTGACCAGCAGGATGGCTGTCCTGCTGGCAGGGCTTCTGAGACACAGCTCAGATATGAGCAGGACAGGTGAAGCATCTCATATGGGATACAGAGGAGCAGGTGGCATTCATCAGTCCCAGCAAGCCAATGCTTGGGGAGAAATTATCAGGACAGAATAAACTCAGTTTTCTGACTACATAGAATCAAGCAGGTTGGAACAGACCTCCAAGCTCATCCAGTCCAACCTATCACCCAGCCCTATCCAATCAACCAGACCATGGCAATAAGTGCCCCATCCAGTCTTTTCTTGAACACCTCCAGGAATGGTGACTCCACCACCTCCCTGGGCAGCCCATTCCAATGCCAACCACTCTCTCTGTGAAGAACTTCCTCCTAATATCCATCCTAGACCTCCTCTGGCACAACTTGAGACTCTGTCCCCTTGTTCTGTTGCTGGTTGCCTGGGAGAAGAGACAGACCCCCACCTGGCTACACCATCCTTTCAGGTAGCTGCAGACAGCAATGAGGTCACCCTTGAGCCTCCTCTTCTGCAGGCTGCACACCTCCAGCTCCCTCAGCCTCTCCTCACAGGGCTGTGCTCCAGGCCTCTCCACAACTTCGTCACCCTTCTCTGGACACGTTCCAGTACCTCAACATCTCTCTTGAATTGAGGGGCCCAGAACTGGACACAGTAGTCAAGGTACTTCAAAGTACATCTTAAGACACTTCCCAGAAAGATTAAAGCTTTAATTGAATTGGTTTTTTTCAGTCATTTGATTTTAAAGACCAGCCTCTTTTCTGGCAATAGTGTTTTTTTTAACAGCCCTAGTATATCACACTGCATACTTAGCATAGTTAAGCCAGTATCACAGCAATTTCCTGACTGACTGCACAGCCCTTGGGCAGGGCACATCTTACTATCTGTGCCTGGTGATGCTGGAAGGAACACTTAGACTTAGAGAAGAGAGATCAAACAGTGAAATGCATCCTTTCCTGTCTGCCTGGGCCCTCTCCCCTCCTTCCAGCTCTGTCCAAAGGCTACATAGTAAATTTCATTCCCTCATTTGAGGTGTGAGTGGAGCAAGCACAAAGGGCAACTGAATGCAAGTGAGGCAGCCCAGTGCTTCTACAGCAGTTACACAGCACAGCTGGAATAAGCCAATACAACTGCCTCAAAATTAGTTACAAGCACATCTGTGCACAGATCCCTAACAAGGGATCTGGTCTCACTTACTTGAATAGATTTTAGCTTATTTCCCTTACTTCTCAGTTGCAGAGAGAGACACCATTTAAATCAAATACTACACTTCAAATCTTGTCCCATCTTGAAAATTAAAAAAAAAAAAAAAAAAAAGGAAAAAAAAGCCCTACTTGTCATTTACTTCCTAATTCTTTTGCAGATGCTGCAGTCTTCATCATTATGGTTGCACAATGACAGGAGGAAAAACAAATATTCTTCATGTAATTAATTATAGTTCAAATGCATTACTTTCAGTTCATTAAATCTCTGGTATCTTCCTTACACTCTTCAAATATCCTCTTATTTTGTTGCTCTTCAATAGCCACTGCTATTGAGAGAAACATTTCCAGCTTGGAAGCCAATAGTACTGCAAATTTCATTATACTGTCATTACTTTAATACCCAGTAAGCTGCCCAACTAACTGAAGTTATTACTTCCAAACCTCAGTCTCTTCAATTTATGGACCATGAACTCCAAATAACACCTCCTACTCTGTTGCTTCCTCCTTTCTCTCAAGAAAGGCCATCACAATCTTATTTAAACCTTTTTTTCCCTTAGAGAGTGTTGTCACTCACTTCTCCTTCATTATTCTGTTATTCTTTTTTTGTTCTTTTCCTAGTCATTCATTAGTATATTTAATACCAAGATCAACATTCAAGATCTTTAGATGAAAGGAAGGTCAGGGCAATGATGAATGAACAAGTGAGAGTAGGCCAGTCTGATATCAGTCCCTGCCCTATGACTAGGTACCACAAACAGACAGTACAAGTCACCTGTAAGTCTTCCAAAAATGAGGGAACAGTGTTCTAGATGCCAAACCCAGTGATATTCCAAGATTTCCCCACAAGGCTTTGAAGCAGTATCTTTAAAAAAAAAAAAAGTTTCTATTCCAAATCATAATTAAGAAAAAAAACAAAACAAAACAACCCCACAACTAATCAAACAACAGGACAACATGACATTCATCATAGTGCAGTGGATCCAGACAAGGGCCACAAAAACAATAAGGCGTTGCAGCACCTCTGCTACAAGGATAGGCTGAGGGAGCTGGGATTGTTCAGCCTGGAGAAGGCTCCTGGGAGACCTAATCATCACGTTCCAGTACCTGAAGGGGGCCTGCAAGAAGGCTGGAGAGGAACTGTTTATGAAGGCCTGAAGTGATAGGATGAGGTGCAATGGCTTCAACCTAGAGAGGAGTAGATTTAGATTGGATGTGAGGAACAAGTTCTTCATGATGAGGATGGTTGAGAACTGGAACAGGTTGCTCAGGGAGGTGGTTAGGGCCCCATCCTTGGAGATATTCAAGGTGAGGCTCAACAGTAATCTAGAAGACCTGATCTAGTTGAGGATGTCCCTGCTCGCTGCAGAGAGAGTTGTACTTCATGAACCTTTAGAGGTTCCTTTCGACCCAAGTGATTCTCTGATTCTATGAACACAATGTGACTAGGACAGCCTCCCAGAACTGAGTGACATTTGGTTCATGCAGAGACTTGTAAAAAGAAATTGTGCAAACAGTACTATGGAAGTGTAAAGAAATGGAACAAAGAATGGGTGCAAAGGTGACTATTAGGATTTTAAGGTGCTGATACCACAACACTAAAGTGACCCTTAAAACATGCTGATTTCAAAGTGTCTGAAACCAGAGTGACATACTAAGTTGGACATTGGTTTGAAGGAGATCAGAAGAGTTCATGCAGGAGCAAACCTCCTGCCTGATTTAGTGCATTACAGATTCTGGAAGAATTGTACTGTCTTCACTCCAAACATCTAGCTGCCAGTTTAAGTAAACATACATTCACTTCAAACAATAATGTTTCCTTCCCAAAGCGGGCAAGCTTCATTGTAAACTTAATTAATTCCAGAGTCAGCACTTTTCCCTGATTGTTGATAAACCTCCAAAGTTGAGAGTACAGTTAGCAGTTGCAATACTGCAGCATGCTCTGTGTGCGTGTGAGAGAGAAATCAGGAAGCACAGAAACAATGACTCTGAAATCAAGAGGATTGTTTTGATTTTTGTTGGAGAATGATGCTGCTGGGACTGATTTGCATAGCTCCCCAGGAACAGCACTAAGATGCTGCTTCTCCCATTGGAGTCATCTCAGTATATTTGTAACTGAGAGAGGGTGAGGAATGGTGCCACATCCAGTTGG